>CABHPQ010000269.1:16582-40704 GCA_902168405.1 Peromyscus aztecus
TCCTTTGCTTCTTTCCTCTCTCCCTTCCTTCCTTTTTTTCTTTCTTTTTATTGACTTTTTAGGTAGAATTTATTTAAAAGCCCGATTCAACTTATAAAAATATTTTTTTTCTTTTAAATAACTTTGGGAAAATATCTTCTCAGGTTTCTCCATGTTTTTATTTCTGGCACATTAAATTCCTCTCAGATAGTTAAATTTAAAAAGGCATCTTTTCATAGAACAAAAGCAAAAGCTGGATGAAAGTAGCAACATATGTCAATTTAGAAAATGATTTGTTTTTTCCTCTCAACATAATTTTTATCATTTGAGAATTTCATACAATGCACCCTGGTCACACTTGCTTCCCATTCTTTCCAAGTCCACCCTCCCACTCCCCACCCCCCACCCCCCCAAAAAAGGAAAAAACACCAAGTCCAATTTGTGTTGCCTATATACTCACTGGAGCATGGCCACACCCCCAGTGTCCGGTTCCTTAAAGAAAACTGAGCCCTTTCCGCCTGCACCCCCGCCAGGAGCCATCGACTGTGAAGAGCTACACTTCAATATCCCAGTCACAATTTTTAAGGATTCTCTTCAATAGCTTCCTGCCTGGACTGTTCCTTTTTTTGGTGGGAGGGTGGGGAGAGGTCGCCACAGAAGCCTTCAATGTGCCTCATTTTCTCAGGTGTCAATCAATACCACTGCAAAAGAAGTTTCTTTGCCCGTAGCAGCCAGTGGCAACAAGGATCGTGGAATCCTACCTGGGGAAGGAGGATTTCTTAGTGGAAGCTTATGCCCCTGAGGGCTCTAGTCTGTAAAGTGGAGGCTGTATGACATGAAGTGTCACTTCTGTATTCCGGTGCTCAGAGATGGCCCAGCTCAAGGGGAAGGACCACAGACCCCAAAGCTCACAGAAGCACTGTTGGAGGACGTCAGAACTGCCACCAATGATTTATGTGTGGTCAATCTCTGGGATCAGGCTGGCCCGTGCAATGAACAGATGAACAGACTCACTTTCCATTCAGCTTTTCCCATTGGCCAAGAACATTCCAATTAGCTATGCAGAAGAGAAAAGAAGCATGGTGCTTCACGGGCCTGGGTTCGAATCCTAGTTTTATGACTATATCCATGGGATCTTGGGTAAGTCACTCAACTCACTTGAATCTCAGTTTCTTACCTCCATAGTAGAGGCAGGAGCAAAATGGCTGCCTGAAACTGTAGTGTGGTTTAGTGAGCTACTGGAGGAAGGCTTGTGGCCTGACGAGAGCCCAATGGTGGCGCTTGCTTGTACTCATCCATGTAGAGAGAGTCAGAGTAAATGCCTCTCAAATTTACAGATTTAAGCCAGTCACGGCTAGAAGGGACTAAGTTTGTGCCCTTGGGCCAGTTGCTAAGTAAGGAGATGGAGATACTGAGAGAACCTATGGTCAGTCCTTGGGGTGTCTACATCCAGTGGGCAAGGGAGGTGGAAGGAGGCAGCTGAGTGCAGATTATGCTTCTGGAGTAGTGCTTGGTGGGCCACAGATGTCAGTCTCTAGTAAGCTGCTGGTCTGTTCTTAGTTATTTATAGAGATTCGGTTAAAATATGACAGCTTATTTATTGACTTCAGAAGAACTAAAGATAGGAAGAGTCATGTGAGCAGGGCAGAATCAAGCTTTTAGCTGCCTCCTAATATGACCTGATGCTTATTCAGTACTGTGTTAAGTACTTTCATGCATAAATTTCATTTAATCACACCAATATCTTTATGATGTAGGTCTTTGCATTGCCGCCACTTAATGGCCAGACACCCAAACTGAGAGAAACAAAATGATTTGACCAAGACCTCATGGTGTGTTAGCTGCCAAAATACTGATATAGCACCCAACTATTTACAATGAAGCAAAATGTCCCAAGGCGGTAGGGAGGCACATTGTGTTCTGTGTGTCTGTAACATCTTAACGTAGTTCTCACTTACTTCAGACATTAGACTCCTTCCAGGAGAGGGGAGGAACAAGACCTTGAAGACATAGGCCCTTAAAACGGTGTTCTCTGGGAGGATGCTGCCTTGGCATGGGAGAGAAAAAGCTGGTGATGGGACCAAGGGCATCTCATGCTTGCTGAGTGGCAAGCCATGGTGGTGTTAGCCGGTTACATCTGTCTAACAGTTCCCTTTAAATGTGGTGCACTTCTTCCCACTAGTGGGGTTGAGACCACAGTGGGCCAGGAGTGCTGCTGCAGGCAGGCTTGCAGAAGGTGCACCCTTTAGCACAAAGTCTGGCATCAAACAGAGAGCTCATACCAGGTAATTCTGAAGCTTTAAGAGGAGGGCTTTCTTGACTGTTTAGTTAAAATGATTTTCTTGGTCCAGGGGTCTCCCTGCATGCTAAGGAGTTAGGGACCATGCAAGTTATATTCATGTTTTTGTTTGAAAATTTTAAGAGTGCCCCTCATCATGCATAGCTTATAGGATTATTGCAGTTGAATAATGTAGCATGGAGAAGTTGAGCAAGTAGCTCCAGGCCATACGGTAGTGGATGGAGCTGGGATTTGAACCCAGACCTCTGGCTGTGATTCTGCTGTCATTGCCCATGGCTCTTCTAGAGGAGGACAGCCCTTGGCATGTCTGGCTCACACGTGTCAGCAACGGTGTTTCTGGTTCCCCCCTGCAGTTCTGCCTCCTCCATCTTTTCCCAGATGGAAATGAGAAGATAGGATTTCTGGATCGCTGGTGGGCTTGGGGAGCCACCTCACACAGGACATCAATTTGATTAACCACATGCTCCTCTGTGCCAAGAATTAGGCAAGGCCCTGGTAATATAACTATAAACAAGACAGGGCAGATGCAGGGAGAGGCCATGGTAGTGCAGAGTGCTGGGCTGTGATAGTCATAGAGAATGTGGGTGACCTGTTTGTCTTCCCCCACTTCCAATTGCCTAAGTCTACAGTGTCAGGGCTGATGACAGGCTAAAGATTGATATTCACTAGGAATGGCCCCCAGCTAGTGAGTGACAGCCTGGTGGATTTATACCCAGGGGACTCAGGTGCATGTTTTGCCTCAAATTTCAGTAGAGCAGACTTCTGGTTGCCCGTAGTGGGAACTTGGCTGGCACACTGAACTTGGGCCTTCTCTGTGCGTCTACCAGAGGAGAGGGGGAGGGATTCAGAGATGGAAGGCAAACTGGAGGTGTGTCTTAGCTAGGGTTTCTATTGCTGTGACAAAACACCATGACCAAAAGCAACTTGGGGAGGAAAGGACTTATTTTAACTTATAGTTCCACATCACAGTCCATCACTGAAGGGCGTGAGGACAGGTCCTTACACAGGGCAGGGACCTGGAAGAGGAGCTGAGGCAGAGGCCATGGGGGGAGTGCTGCTTACTGACTTGCTCCTTCTGGCTCACTTAGTCTGTTTTCTTATATATCCCAGGAGCACCTGCCCAGGGCTGGCGCTGCCCACAATGGGCTACCTTCCCACATCAATCATTACTGCTCTGCAGCCATACCTATAGGTCAGTCCTACGGAGGCATTTTCTTAATTAAGATTCCTTCTTCCCGGATGACCCTACCTTGTGTCAAGTTGACACAAAACAAGCCACACGGGGTCTGTGAGTCAGATATGGGGTCAGACGGATCCTCAGAGAACCTGAAGTAAGTGCTCAGAGTAAGTGGGAGTTAGCCTGCTGCAGGGGAGAGAAGGGTAGAGTGTTCAGGGGATAAGTAAGATCTGGAGCCATCCAGAGGCATTTTAGGGCTCAGTGCAGGTGGGTATGGTGGGGTGGGACGGGACTGTGACACTGAGGTAGATCGTGGAGGCCACAGAGGATGACTTGAGCAGCAACAGGAGAATTGTAGGTGGGGAAGTTTGAGAACGATTTAGAAGGCAAGATGGTGTCTTCCAGGTTCAGCTGGGCATGCTCTCGGAGCTCCTCCAGGTTCAGCTGGGCATGCTCTCGGAGCTCCTCTTGGGGAGGAAGGAAGAGAACGTGCTGGGCTGATTCCCCTTCAAGGAACTTCTTCTTGCTGCCAGTCTCCCTCTTGGGAACTATGAAGTTGGGCACTGCGGGTAATTATAGGCTGAAAGAGGCCTAGGGCAGGGAGACTGGGGACGTGTGGGGGTGGGTGGGGTGCCATGAGCAGGAGCCATCATGCTGGCCTGGCACACGTAGACACCCAAGGTCCCCATAAAGTGGCTCAGAGCAGGCCCTTTTACAGGCATTCAGGGATGGAGCATGACATCACCACAAGCCAATCAGAGACTCCCAGATCCTATTTTTCTTCTCCAGGGCTTGTTTCTGTGGTTGCTGAGGTAGATTCTTGGTAAAGTGGATGCTTTCTTTTGGAGTTCTTGGACTCAGTGGGTTCTGTAGTCTCTGCACAGTGAACCAGGTTCTGAGGCTGCTGATGCTCTTCCAAGACAGAAGTGCCTCCCAGGCATTTCAAACAGGCTGCCTGGGGTCCCCTTCCAACCACATCCTCTACCATCTTCCAGTGAATCAACTTTTCACACAGACCCATTTGAGAAAAACAATCCACATACTTGAAAACTTCATGAACAACAGAGGCTGGAGCTGAAGAGATGTGGATTTAAATTCTCATTCTTCTTCTCACTGTGTCTTTCTTGGACAAATCCTTTTGCTCAGGAGCCTCAGTTTTCTCATCTCTGCAATGGGTCAACAGTTCCCACTTTGCAGGTTAGTTGGGAACATCAGGCTTCATGGCTGGGTATTAATACTTGACAATCATGAAGTCAGTATTTTGACTAAGCCATTCTTCCTTACCCCCAATTTAAAGATGTACAAAGACACACAAAGCCTTCCCAGAACTACTTCCCACACTCTATTTATGGGGTAGATGATCTTAGAGACGGAAATGAGGCCCAGACAGACAGACAGAGGGTCTTGTGAAAGCCGCTCCGGCTAATTAAACTCTGTTTGTAGTTCTTTGGCGAAGCACAATCATTTGTTAGCTCTAATTAAAAGAAACTATAAAACCAATACAGAACCCAACTGAATGGCTGGAAAACAGGGGGTGAGGGATAAACCCTTCCTCCTGAGGCTGGCAGCCTAGCAAGTGCAGTGAGGACCCAGTTAGTGTATGCTGGCCTTGACCATACACTCCACAGTGCCTTGCTCCCCATTCCAGGTGAGCCTTTGTCATGCTAATGTTTCCTGTGACTTCATCAAACTGATACTGAATTTTACTTTCATTTTCCCCCAGTTTGAGTAAGACTCCAATGGACACCTCTTTGGGCCCACAGAATATGTCTCTTATTTGTCGAATTGCCTTCAGATACATTCACAACAGCAGGATTGGTAGGTCTCAGGACAGGAACATTTTTGTGGTCTCTGATACTTATTTTCCAATTTACGTTCCATAAAAGCCCTTGCTTACTTTGCCTCCAGCAGAGATTTATCTGTCTAGAAATTTCTATGTAGCCTTACCAGCACTGAGTATCACTGTTGTCTAGCTTGCTACATGGGATGTTGCTATTACTTTTTAAATTTTAACTCACTTTATTTGTTAATTAAAATATGTACCTATATATGTACATATGTATGTATCTCTCATGTGTTTCAGTGAGTTCATACTCTGATTTTAACAGTATTTGATATTTTGGGTGGTATTGAATAAAGCAAGTCTTTTGCTACAAAATGCTAAAAGAACCATTGCGTGGTGTTTGTAAAAGGCAAGCGCATTGTCTGCCCTGCCAGACAGTAATGATTGCCATAAAGTGGGGCCTGCCTCCAAAGTTGAAATAAACAAATGATTACAACGCACAATGGAAGCCCAGACTGACCCTGATGAATGAACTTGCTAATGCGACTTCCTGGGGTGGATGTCAGCCAAGGGCTTCCCCTGTGGCTTAACAGTAGGTCCCAATGACAGCTGTAAATATGGGGGCCAAGGGATGAAGGCAAGGCTGGAGAAGAACGAGCGAGCATATGGGTGTATGTACTCGAGCGAGCGTGGGTGGGGAGTGACTTCTGTAGCAGCCACACTGACTCTGAACATTTAGGGAGAGGGGTTGGCATGGGTTCAGGCAAGAACACTGAGACCATCTGAGGTGGGGCAGTGCGGTGAGTAGTTTTTCATTCCTAGCAGAAGCCCAGAACACCTCTCGTGGATCTGACAGTGTCTCAGTGTTGGGAACAGCCAGACCCAGGTTCCCAACTTGGCTCAAGCTACTGAAATTTATGGAAGCCGTCCTTGTGGGTTAAAGGTTAGCCAGGAGCCTGGGCATGCTCTGTCCCCTTTGCTTGGCCCTAGGCGGCCTCTGCAGGCTGGGGTCCTTCAGCATGGCTCCCTGCTGGTGCTCACAAGGCCTCTTAGATGGCCTTCCCACCTTACTTCTCAGGCTGACCTTGAGGCCAGCGGCTTCTAGGCTGCCCTCATTTCTGACCTCAGAGCTCCTGGAACATGTGGGTCTGGATCCTGGGTGAGTAACAGGGAAACTGTTGGTGGCCTCTCTTCTTGTGACATTGAAGGCATCTCTCACTAGAGAATAAGTTCCTTGCTCAGCCACAGGGCTTCCTCATGCTTACAGTACTAGGCTAACTCCCACTCCTCCTCCAGGAAGCCTTCCTTGACCTCTCCAATTGGCAAATGATTCCCTCCTTTGCTTTCCTCCATGCAACTTTTTTTTTTTTTTAAACTGTTCTTACAGCACTTGGTTGGTGCTTGGTCTGTTTTCAGGGTGACTCCCTCCCCAGATACCCAACTCTAGGGCCACGTTTGTGTCTCCCTCACTGACCCTCTTGTGGGATAACCGTATCCCTTGCACTGGCCTGGGCACTTTGAGGACTCTCAAGGAACATCTGCTGAGTGAGTAAGTGATGAAATATTTCCTTCAACATCCCTGAAAGGTTCTCTTGCTTGGCACAACCTTCCTGTCAAGGCTTGATAGGCAGAATGTCATCATATACATTTGTATAATGACACTGGCTGATACTCATTGTAAGCTTTGGGGTACCAGCCCTGGTGGTCAGAGCTTTACAAGCAGTGCTGCACGTGATCTCCCCAGCATCACAAGGAGATTGGTACCCCTTTACCCTCATCTCACCAGGACAAGTTTGAGGTTTGCTGAGGACAAGTGACTTGCCAAGGTTAAATCGTGAGGAGGAACAGAGCTGGAATCTGACCCCGGTTCTGTGTGCTGCCAAAGTTCCTGCCTGGCCACACCGCCCCTCCTCATGGTATCACATCTCCTGTTTTGCCCTCTGGACCTTGAGTTCTAAGGAGAAGGGACAGTGTCTTATGTGTCCTGGCATCTCCAGGGGGCAAGCCCAGGGCTGGGTACAGGTAGGCGTCAATAAATGCTGATGAAAGAGATGGCTGGATGGACAGACTGCTGGTGTCTGTCCCAGCTCTGTTGCAAGTGGGGAGTTTCTGCAGTCCTACAGAACATTGGGAGATGGGGGGTGGGGTTTAACTTGGGGCTGATCTTGTACCCAAGTTGTTCTGGTCATAAAACACAAGGTGTGTCATCGTGGGGACACAGTGAGCAATGTGCCTGCCTGCCTGCCTGCCAGTGCATCAGATATGTCTTGCCAAACACAGGCAAAATGAAATGTTCTGGGAAGGCAAACAGCCTCCTCCCTCCTGTGCCAGAGAGCATTATCACTGTGCTCTGTCTCCACACAGGTTCCTCCAGTGTCCCTGCTGATGGCCGTGAGAGATAATGTGTCCTGTGTGTGTCCCTGTGCGTGAAGAGCAGTTGGTGTGGATGCGGACGTGCTGTAGGGTACCTAGCATCTAGGTGGCTTGGCTCATTGTCTGTCCAGGGAGCAGGCTCTTAAGAGGAGTCAGAGACCCCAGCTCAGGGCTGTAGTGTTTGTGTTCCACCTAACATCAGAGACTGTGATCTCTGGGATCCGTCCTTCTGCTCTAAGCTCAGCGTGCAGGACCATCTGACTGTGCTGTGCGTTGGAGCTTAGCTATTGATTGTTACCAAAGTCCAGATGCCAAATGTGGGAGCACTCATTTTCACACATATACCATCCGGTTTCCAGCGTGCCATTTGGCTTTGCTTACAACGCCACCCTCAACAGATTCAGAGATTCAGTGACAGCCAGGGGCTCTGTACACTTGGATTGGCTTTTGCCCTGTGTTCAGCCTTTTGTGTGGAGCAGTTCATCTAGGCTGTTGAGATCCCAAATGGTTAGTGGCATGGAGTGAGTGTTAGCGACATCTGGCTTGATATTCTGACTTCTGCTAATCACTGTGCCTGGGGCAGGTCACTTCACCTGGCTGAACTTCTGCCTCTTTACCTATAGAGTGTCCTGGTGCCTCACAGGTCAATGGAGAGCAGCATGCATGTGGTGTTGCTTAGGGCAGCACATTGCTGGAGTCCCTCGGGGGAGGGTGGAGATGCCTCTAGACCTGCCATCTGTTCTGTCCGCACCCCCCCCCCCCAATGCCTTGGTATCGTGCTGGCTTGCATCCTTTGACCTTCCACCACTGGCTTTCTCAACCTCTGATCCAGGAGCCCTTTCCATAGTGGTAGCTCACTTTCTTTTTGGACCTCCTTGTTAGGTGCTCAGGAACTTCCTTATTGTGTGCCTTCTCTGCCACCTGCTCAACTCCCCACCTGTCTGTGACACAGCATCCCTATGGACATTTGATTCCTTTCCTGGGCCTTCATGGGGCCTGTGCTTTTTTTCTTCCTGTATCTTTTCTTCCCTGTAAGTGTGTGTGGCATGTATTTCTTCAGTGGTAGTATGTATATGTGATTATGTGTGTGGTTTATATGTGTGGTATGTATGGGGTATGTGTGGTGTATGGGTATATAATGGTGGTGTATGTGATCTGTACATGGTAGATATGGTGTGTGTCTATGGTATGTATGCTATATATGTTGTATATGGTATGTGTAATATGTGTGTTTATAATGGAGGTGTGTTTTATATACACAATTAGTCTGGTGTGTCTGGACTATGTAGTGTACATGGTATTTATGTTGCATGTGGTAATATGAGGTGGGTTTGTTTATAATGGTGGTATGTGGTGTATATGTTGTGTGTATGCTTCTGTAGTGATATGTGTGGTATATGTAGTGTGTACATGGTGTGTGTAATATATGTATTTGGCATGTATGGTATGTATATTGTATGTAGTGTATGGGGCATGTGCTTGCAGTGGTGGTATGTATGATATGTGGTAAGTATATGGCATATTGTGGAATATTACTCTTACCTATGTAAAGATGTGTTGCATTTGTTCATGTTGCAGAATATCACTTTAACTATGTAAACTTACATTGCATTTGTTTAACTATGTAAGATGTGTTATGCTTGTTTATGCTGCATTTGTTTAATGATGTAAAGATGTGTTGTATTTGTTTCACCTTGCCTGCCTAAGGCACCTGATTGGCCTAATAAAAAAGCTGAATAGCTAGGCAGTGGAGGGCTAAGTGAGGCTGAAGGGCAGAGAGAATAAGTAGGAGGAGGAATCTAGACTCGAAAAGACAACTAGAGAGAGGAGAGAATGAGAGAGAAAGAAAGGAGATGCCCGGGACCAGCCCGTCAGGCAGCTGCCAGCCCGCCAGACATGGAGTAGGACATACAGAATGAAAGAAAGGTAAAAAGCCCAGAGGCAAAATGTAGATGAAGAGAAACAGGTTAATTAAAGTTACAAGAGCTAGTGGGACAAGCCTAAGGTAAGGCCGACCATTCATAACTAATACTAAGTCTCTGTGCTGTGATTTGGGAGCTGGTTGGCAGCCCAAAGAAAGACTGCTGCTACAATGGTGTGCATCTGATGTGTGTGGTATGTGTAATATACGGTCTGTGTATTTGGGATGTGTGTGTTGTATGCAGTGTGTGTGGTGTGTAGTGTGTCATCTGGTATGTGCAGTGCATGTGGTGTGTGTGTTTAATATGTATGGTGTATTTGTGCTGTGTGTGTGCTGGCTCTATGGAGGGAAGCATGAGCATGGGGGCTGCATCGGCTGTGCGCAGTGAGAGGAGGGCCAGCTATCTGCGGCTGACGTCGGACTGTGTGTCTGCGAACAAGGGCTCTCTGGCTGTTTGAGAGTGACAGAGAGGGAGGACATGGAGTGGGAAGTTTTGTATCTGATAGTGCCGTGTGTGAGTATCTGTGAGAGAGAGAGAATGTGTGTGTTGTCTTGATCATGAGACTGTGTGGTAGGGTTTGAGAAACTCATATGAGCCCGTGAATGGGAAGGCCAGCATCAAGGTGTTGTGGACAAATGTGTGCATGATACTCTATGTCTATATGAAGAGGTGCTTAGTGTCTATGGTGGGGAATGTGCGGGTGTTTCTCTCTAGTACCCTTGGTAGTGACACAGGATGAAGGAGCCTCACTTGGTGACATCCAACCTGTGTGTGTCAGTCTGTGTGTGAGCAGGCCATGGGAATGTGATGGTAAGTGTGTGGTGTGTGTGTGTGTGTGTGTGTGTGTGTGTGTGTGTGTGTACAGCAGCACTGGTGAGAAGTGCCTAGGGCTAAGGGCCAGGGATCAGCTACCGGTCCTCGTCCTCATTTTGTGCAGCTGGGGCCTCATTTAACTCTGCGCGGAACCCGTCTAGGGCAGGGGTGAGTCTCCTTTGTGTAGATCCCTGACAAGTGGCTACCCATTCTCTGTCCCACACGGCTGGTAGCAGATAATCTCCACAATCTCTGAGCAAGCGTTATGCTCAGGGCCTGGGAGAGGTGGTCAGAGGGAGAGGGCTGGGCTGGAGCAGGCAGAGAAGGGAAGCACCCCCACCCCAAGCTGCTCGGGATATGAACTGGACTCAGCTGTTCTTAGCCAGACTCTCTCCAGTTCTCTCTGCTGCTTCCCAGATGAGGTTGGGAGACACTAAGCAGATAACAATGGCCTCTCTGTCATATTCTGAAATCTGTGGCTATCTTTGTCTTCATCACCGGTGTCCTAATGACTTTTCTTTCTCAAGAAAAAAAAAGTTTGTTGAATGAATTAACGACAGGTGAGGCTGTCTGTGGCTGCCTGGGGGGAAGGTAAGAATATTTAAATGTTCTTATTCTATAACACGTGAGACCAGGCGTGTGGCCACACTGGGGAGAGTGTGCATACATGAGTGTGTAGATCCACGGGTATGAAATGTACAAGGCAGAGACAGGTAGCCCTGCCCCTCTAGCTATGGCTACCCCTGGAGTTGAGGTTTCCCAGGCTAGTCATAACCGCTATGGTTTACTCTTCCAGCTGTTCAGGAGGTGGGGTGGGGTCACTGGGTATTGGTCTAGGGTTTCTGTTTTCCTGGGAGGGGTACCTCTCCTTTTGGGGGGATTTGTACCAGCAGCTAAGCAGATAATTGCTTGTCAGGTTGATTGAAGGCTTTTCAAAACGTCTTCCATGAAACACCTTCCCATCCCCCCAAAGAGCAGATTATCTGAGGTGGAAATGTTTCTCCCTCAGCTTTTTTCCCCCTTTCTCAAAGTAGTAATTACTGCCCAAGTAGCCCTCCATGGCGTTTCCTGTCGTTTGGAGGCTGAAGCCAGCGGCTGTTTCCTCTGCTGGGTGAACGACAAGCAGGCCAATTAGGGGAACACCCCACCCCCAGCTTGGCCCTGAGCCCCAAGGGCTCCTGGTGGCCTCCATGGGAGCTGAAGGGCTGGGGAGGCCTGGCTTCTCCTGTGGGGATGACGGGTAAGGGAGAAACTGAGTGGCTGACCATTATTAGTAGCCCCTGGCTCTCTTCCAAGTCCTGAGGCTTCACTAGCCCTCCGGTCCCCACACCCTCTTCACTTCTGAGGGAGCTTGGCCCTTCCTCAGCTGTGGCCACACACTATAGAGCACTTCCAGGTTAGCTGCATGGACAGCTTGGAGACAAAGCAAGGATCATGAAATGCTAGTCGCCAAAGTGATGGGCTGAGGACTGTGTGTGCTCACAGCACAGTGCTTTCCACTTTTCCAAGTTTCCAATGTATTCTTTATAACACTGAGTATAAACTGGGCGGAGTTACTCTACCATCCCACCCTACCCATGCTCCGATGCATAACCTCCAATAACCTTGTGGTTTTAAAGTCCCCGCCCCCTTTCTTCTTCCTCTGCCTCCCTCACCTACCTCATTCACTGCCTCTGTCTTCACATCTGCCTTCCCATAAGCATCCTCTCCGTCATAGAGGCCAAACCTGAGCGGGATATAGTCTAAAGTGAAGGAAGAGCTCAGGTTTACGAGTAGAGATAGCTTGGCTTTGGGTGAATGACCTGAAACCACTCTGTGCCTCAGTTTACCCACCTGTGAAATAAGGTTGATAACAGCAGGATCTTCCTAAGGGTGGGATGAGAGAATGCACATACAGATTTAGCCCAAGGCTCAGACTCTAGCCTGTGCTTAACACAAGTTTAGTGAACAGATGATAACAGACCTCAGATAGGGCGATGCACGTTGCAGAGAGAAGAGGGGATGGACGAGGTGACTGAGGCAGGATTGTGTGTTTGGGAGTTTCTGGGGACCCAATGTGGCTGGAATCAATTCAGTGGTGAAGTGTGGAAGGGTGGCAGTGGGCAGGAGGCTGGGACCACAGTGCTGTGATTAAGACCACTGTCCCTGGATGTGATAGTCAAGTTCCAATCTCAGCCACTTACCAAGTGTATGACTTTGGACGAGGGACTGCCTTAGTTTTCTCGAATGTAACAAGGCAGGCCCCTATACTTCCTGCTTTAGGAGACAGAATACTTAGTAAGGAAGTAAGAGAACTTCTCCATGAGAAAGCAGGCTAAACATGTTCACTACTATTGTCCCATGTGGACATGTTCTGCATGTAGTTGCACATGTATGGGTGGGTGACTCACATGCCCACCTGCAGCCAACAATTGTTCACATGGCATGCTTGTGTATATATGTAGGTGTGTGGTAGAGTCAGGGCACAGGGAATCTATTGAGGCTTTGGGGAAAAACTGATCTATTCTGGTCAAAGAAGCCCTTCACTGAGACAGTATACTACCACTGCCACCACCCTAGACGGTGGGAAGCAGCATTTATAAGCAAATCCGTGTCATTTTCCCCATGGAAACACCTTTAGAAAAGCCCCTCCCCCATTCTCCCATTTGTACAATGTTGGTGGAGAACCTATTTATACCAGGTTGATGAGCTTCTTCATTCCTAACCTGGTCCAGTCCATGTCTCTATCAGGAAGGCAGATGGCTAAGTAAGAGTTAAAGGGGCGGTGGGTGGTGGCTGCTGGCAGCAGTGAGCAGGTCAAGCCTGCTAGAAGTGTTGGAAGCAGAGGGAAGCAGGGCAGGGAAGTTGTGAGTGGCCTTCAGATAAGAGGACATTCGACCTTGACTGAGACCAAGGTCCTCCTCTGGAGGCCCCCCAGCGTGCCAACACAGCCCCAGGGGAGGACAAGGAAGTCTCCTTGACTGCAGCAGCCCTGCTCAGCTCGGGCTGGACATGGAGTCTCTCGTTATCTGCTCATGCCACATGCAGGCAAGGCATGCTGGGCACATAAGACTTGGCTGGCCTGCAGGAAGCTGGAAGAGCTTCTGTCCCTCTGGGGTCAGAGGTGACTGGAATTTGGCAGTCCAGGGACATGGGAACTTCCTGTGACTCTCCCCGAGCTGAGACTGGCAGCAGAAACCAGACAGAGCTGGTGGTCAAGAAATGACAGAAAGATGATTTGCATCGCCACTTCCTTATACAAGGCATGTGGCAAGACTGGGTTTTGAAGTATATGTGCAAAAAGGTGCATGCACACATACACAGGCATGTGTGTGTGTATGACTGTGTTAAGTGTGAAGAGGCAAGAATTCAGTTTGTGAGTTGCTCAAGTGTAGCTGCCTGGGTGAAGATGCTCTCGGCACATATGTGAAACAGGGATGTGTGTGTTGTGCAGTCGTGTGCTTGTGTATGTAAACATGCATTTGGGTGTGTTTTATGTGAGCCCGTGTGCCGAATACTTGTACTAATTTGTAGGAAGGTGTATGAAACACATGTGTATGAATACATAAGGGGCACAATTTCAGTGTGTGTGTGTGTGTGTGTGTGTGTGTGTGTGTGTGTGTGTTACGTGTCCTGAAAAATCTATTTTAGAATCCAGAAGAATGAAGCCACTGAGGGAATGGAGGAAAGGCCATGACACTGGAAACACCTGGTCCTTCATACATCCTTGGAGTCTTCAGAGAGGGCTTTGTGTTTCTTCCTTGCTAATGAATGTGCTACCTCTCACTCAGATATACATGCTCTATACACTCTGTTAGAAGTGAGTCCCAGCTCAGCCGGGACTGTTAATCCAAGTGGGCACCCAATAGGAGTAGCAGTGAGACCATTTCTAGGTGAGAGGGATGGCCACAGCTTCCCCTCTGCTCAGACGGGTCCCAGGCCTGGCAGCAAGCTGACGCCCACTGCAGCCCAGCCCATGGAGTCCTGGCATGGTGGGGGAGGGGAGCTGCAGGCCAAGTGCAGGGGCCTCTGGTAGGGAAACAGTCTCTGCCTTGAATGTGAGTTGGAAATCCAGGGGCTTTCAGGGCAGACATGGGCCACAGACCCAGGCCCTCCAGCAGGAGGACTTGGAGCAGACCATTCACCCTCATTCCGTTTAAGAAAGAGTCTGGACTGAAGATGTAGCTCAGCAAAGTCCTTGCCTAGCGTGTGCTAGCTCTAAGTTCATCCTAGCGCTGAAAGAGTTTGTTATTTATCTTTTTTTTTCTTTTCATCAGAGTGCTCTTTGTTCAATCTGTTTCTAACAATAGACTAGGAGTGTGGCCTACTGCATGCTTGTATAAAGTTTTATTGGTACATAGCCTCAAATACACTCATGTGTTTATACACTTTCTGCGGCTTCTTTCATGCTACAGTGATAGAGATGAGTAGGTGTGACACAGAGTCTAAGGCCTCTGAAGGCCCTAAATATTTACCCTTGGTGCTTTGGAGCAAAACTTTGCTGACTGGAACTATAAGGTCATTTCACTAGAATGAAGATGATAAGTATGATGAAAAGTAAATGCTTAATAATTAGTGAATGAATGAATGACTTAGTTAATTATGGAAGATGATTCTGTTGGAATTTCAGGCAGAGGGACCAGTGTATGCTAAGTCATGGGACCAAGAATCAGTACCAGGTACTCTGGTAACAGAAGACAGAGTACAGAACACACACGCAGGCACACACACACACACACCCGAGATTGGCAGCCCAGCAGAGGCAGTGTTTAGGGACAGAAGACTTCTCTGTAGAGGTGGACTTGAGCCTTCAGACTCACTAGGCATCTAGTGATTAAAGATGGGGAACTGCGCTCCAGGTGGGGGATTAGCATATGAAGAGATGGGGAGGCCTGAGTGAAGGAAGTGGGTTGGGTGGGCACAACCGACTGCACTGAGACTCAATGTGGACTTGGGGTCAGTGGGCAGACAGGAAGATGGAGATGTTTGAGATCCGCTTTTGTGAGGCCTGGAAGGGAGGTTATCAAGGAGGTGGGACTTTGTCCTGTGAGTGCTGGAGAGTTGCAGAGGGTATCAATGGAGGATCCAGGGGGACCCAGAAAGACCAGGAAGGCAGGATCCTGGGCAGGCCACTGACTGTAGTCCCAGGGGCAAATGGGACATGTGGTGCCCACCTCCCAGGGCTAGGCTAAGGTGAATTCAGAGTGGGCTGTGAGCAAGCTCCATTATGTAAAGCCTGATCAGTCAGGTATCTGAAAGAAACAAAGGACGTGTGGTTAAATCTGAACTTCAAAAAACCCATGTTTAACATTAAATATAGTCCAAATATGCATGGTAGATACTTCAAAGACGATCTGCTATTTTTCTGAAACCTAACTCTTACTGCCTGCCTACTCTTCGTTTGGTAAGTCTAGCAATCCATTTGTTTAGGGATGCTGGCTGAGCCTGGCTCTTGCTTGGTGACTTCACGGCCCCAGATGTGTGCCTGTGAAGCAAGAATGACAAGGTGTATGGCTGGATACCAGCAGTGTGAGGACCATGGGACCCAATTTTTTTTGGCTTATAGGAAAAGAAACGAAGGCTCAGAAAATGGAAGGGCCTAGCTCCAGGCAATCAGCCAGGCAGGGGCCTGGAATTCTGCTTTTCCAGTGGCTACTTTGATGGGACATTCTGGCTCTTGAGGGTGATAGAGCCCTGAGAAGCAGGCCACAGGAGAGCCTCCAAGGCTCCAGAGTGGCTTCTGGAACTTTTGGAGCCACGCAGGTCCCAGCAGGAGATGTTGTGTGTATTTTCTTTACCACATCCCTTGCTCCTTCCTTCTGTGCCTCAGTTCATCCAGCCATAAAGTGGGGCTAATTACACCCACCTCACAGCTGAGTTGTGAGGATTAATTAATGTTTGTAAAGGCTTTGTGATCCTTGGATGAAAGACACTCCTTTACATATAAAGGGTCATTATTTTTATTATTATTATACAAGTGCCAAGTATTATTACCTTAATTAGCTTTTCTAGATATCAAAAGCAATTAGACGGATCACTTGCTGAGTGCCACTCTAGAAACCTAAGTCATAGAGACTCGTATGATTGTTCGTCAGCTCATTTTCTGGCTGGGGGCTGGCAGAGGTTACAAGAAAGGGCTGAGATTTGTAGGAGGAATTTGATTTTGGCTCTAGTCAAGATTTATTCTTTGTCAAACATTTGCAGGCATTTAAAGTTCCTTGAAAACAGAATTTGTTTGTCCTTTCAAGCAGGTGTGTGTGTGTGTGTGTGTGTGTGTGTGTGTGTGGTTGTGGAAGTCATGGGAAATTAGCTTTTTAGACCAACTAGCTTGGGCTAGGGTAGAAATATGCCCTGTGTTCTTTATATGCAGAGAAGATTAGGTTTTAGCCTCTGTCCACACTTGATGTTGTCTGCCATGGGTTAGGCCCTCCACTCACTGGCCTGTGTTGTTCCCACAATCCCATGCAGTAGATAGGCACTTTTTGATTCTTATTTTATAGATGAGGGCACCATAGCACAGAGAGGTGAGATGAAAGCTAGGAAGGGCAAGTAGAGAATACAAATGCAAGTCTAGATTTGATGCCATTCCTCAATTTGGATTTAACCTGGCCCTTAAGAAGTCAAGAGAGCTGGGCAGTGGTGGCGCATGCCTTTAATCCCAGCACTCAGAAGGCAGAGGCAGGTGGATCTCTGAGTTTCAGGCCAGCCTGGTCTACAGAGTGAGTTCCATGACCGCTATGGCTACACAGAGAGACCCTGTCTTGAAAACCCAAAGTGGGCTAGGAGGGGCAAGAGACTTGTTATTGAAGAGAAGGGATGGTACTATACAGGCCCGCCTGGCTCATGTAGTGCTTGAAGCTGCTAAACCCTCTCAGTCTTTGATTCAACATGGCTTTGCCTCTAGAGGGTCTTTAGAGCTGTCTTAGAACCTTAGGGAGCAAGTAGAGGAGGGAACTGTGTCCTGGATATGCCTATTAAGGCAGGTAGGACAGGCCAGGGCAGAATCAGCGGGGTGAGGCTTCCTCTGTGCTGTCCAGTTAGCTGGGAGGGTGCAGAGCTGGCTGTAATTAACTTTACCAGCGTCCTTAGCAGAGGTGAGAGGACCTTTCCCCCACTTCCCTTTCTACTCTGTCCAGCTTCCTTTGTGGCTACATGGACCCTCCCAAAGCTGTGACCAAGCCAGGGAGCACTAGATTGATTTCCATTTCTAGTGTGTTCTGAATTGGACTTTTATCTCAGCTCTATGCATAACCCCTTTTCTTTGTATGGAACCTCCCTTGGGGGATGGTTGAGGACAGTGTTGAAGTCAGTGGGTACATTAATTAACAGCTGGAATGTTAAGGACTATGTGGACAGAGGGTACAGATTTTAATAGTGTAAGGAGAGGTTCTTGAATGGATAGGTGAAGTAGTGGATGTGGGTAGATGTTCAGAGATTAGACATGGGTGCATGGTTGTATGCATGTACAGATTGGGGCGGGGTATAGACCACTGAGTAGAAGGGTTGGTATATGAGTTTTAGTGGTTGCTGGGAGTGGTAGAAAATACACAGAAACGGAAATTTGGGTGAATGGGTGGCAAATTTGGAGAAGGATAGAAGGGCTGGCAGGTGAGGAGTTGGAGGAAAGAAAGAGATTTATTAAATGTCTGAAGAAGTTGGTGGATGGATGGAGACATTTGGAAGATAAGTGGAACATGAGAGGTTGCCCAATGGAGAAGAGGTTTCAAAATACAGGCACTGATTGATGGATGAGGGGGCTGGGGGAAACGTGAAGGAAATAGTAGTGGTTGAAGGTTCTGAGGAAGCCGAAGGACTTGGTTATAAGGGTGGGAAAATCTGGAAATGAGAGAGTTGGATGGCTAGAAGTGGGGTTGGCAGCTGGGAGAGGGGCTGTAGACAGAGGAAGCTTGAGATAAATCATGGCCATTTGATGGACAGATACTTTGATGGGTGAGTGGAGGTAGTGAATGGATGTCGACAGGCAGGTCAATGGAGGAGGCAGCAGATAGGAGAAAGTATTGGCAGGTGTAGAGAGCAGCTGGCAAGAGTTGAAGAGATGCAGAGAGGTAGGTGAAGGCAGCTAGCGGAGGATAGACAGCTCGAGTGAATGATAGAAAGGTTGGCATTGTGGCCTGGCCAACAGCTTGGACAGGGAAGAGCACATGCCCCATGGTTTGTTGTGACTAGCCTCTCCTCACATCTTCCCTCCCACTCCAGAGTCAGGCTCTCCCTAGGCCCATAAATCCCCCGTCCGGCAGGCTTTCTATAATTATCCCAGAACAGTAGCTCAAGAGGTGGGGCAGGCAGGGTCTGAAGAAAGGAGCTGACTCATAGGCAGACATCTGTCTTTCAGTGGTGTGTGAAATGTGGCCAGTGGCCAGCAAGCCAGGGCCAGCATCCAAGGCTCTTCCTTTCCCACTGGCTGTCTGGAACCCCACTTTGGATGCTCCCAAAGAATGTGAGACCCTTCTCTTCCTTCTGCTTCTGTCCAAATCTTCTTTCCTTTTTTTTTTTCTTTTTTGGTGCCTTGCTCATTTTCTCTCCCTCTTTTATCTCTGGGTTACCTTTCTTTTGCTGTCTGCTTCCTCCCTTTCTTTTCTCTACTGTTCTCTGCAGTCTGATCAGTTTTCTTTTCTGCCTCTCCCCCTCTGCCCCTTGCAGTGGGAGCGAATCCCTCCACAACGATCTCTTCTGTCACCGGTGGCTTCACACAAAAGCAGCCTAGTTATGATGGGGGTTTTCTCTAGGGCTTTGAATTAAGGGCAGACACTTCCAAGAAAACTTTCCCCGTCTCTTATTGATTCACAAATGAAAGCCCATTGAAAACCTCTAACACAGCAGTTCTCAACCTTCCTAATGCTGCCCTCTAATACAGTTCCTTGTGTTGTGGTGACCCCAACCCTAAAATTATTTTGTTGCTACTTCATAACTGTAATTTTGCTACTGTTATGAATCATAATGTAAATATCTGATATGCAGGATATCTGATATGTGATCCCCCAAAGGTGTCATGACTCACTGGTTGAGAACTGCTGCTCTAGCAAGATCTGGAGGGGCAAATGTAAAGAGCACCACCCTTCTCTGAAAATGACAGGCACTGGGGGAGAAGGCCCTTTTCCTGAAGTGGGAGAATTGGGAGGGGTAGGTATCAGGGCCAGGAGCCTGGCACAGACATAGGTGTTAACCTGGTTTTGAGTAAACCATCTCACCTAGCCTAGTTTCCTTCTTAAAGCACCATGATAGGTAAGAGGACGTTGGAGTCTGAGGGGGCCCAGCATCCAGTTCCAGTGGTGTCACCACCCACTAGCTGTGGTACAAGTGACTTAGCCCCTCTCACCCTTCCTCTCCTCATCTGTAAAGTAGGCCTTTATAGAAGACCTTCCCTGTGGGGCAGTTGGGGAAATTAAATAAGGACACTGGACTAAAGTCCTTTTAGCCACTAAGAACTGACCCAGAACAGATGCAAGACACTCAAAATAAGGTAAAATAAAGGCTTCATTGGGAAGGCTTGGGCCTATGTAATGTGGGGACAAATCAAACAGTCTGTAGGAGGCTGTTGCTTCCATGTTTGGGGCTGAAGCCACCAGAGCATTTGGGAAGGAAAGAAAGCCAGGAGCTAGAGAGTAATGACAATGGGAATCTGGGGTAGAATGTGCATGCTGGTCTCTCATTCTGCTTAGTTGTAGTGGGTAGCTGTTCCAGCTTTGACCTTGAAGCACTACCCTTAGTGAGGCAGCAGGTAACTGCCACGTCTGCTTATTACCCCTGGGGCATGGTCGAGATGAGACCCTTTAAGACCTGAGATGTATGTGCTGGCTCTCTCTTGGCTCCTCATGATCCTGGATGCTGGATTGCAGATCAAGTCAGAGTTCTCCAAAGAGCCATGCTGGACTGCACCTCATCTCTCCTGGACCCTGCCCCCTTGTTTGTTAAATTTTTCTTACAACTTGTAGAGATGTCATATTGGTGGAGGAGTTTTTACTTCTCCTCATCAAGGGATTTCTCCTGTTCGAATTGAATTTTTATTAATTTTGTTGGTATCCATACCTTTTATTCTCCTACAGAAACAAAAGCATTGGTACCAGGGTCAGGGAGAGGTGAGGTGCAGTCCAGCGTGGCTCTTTGGAGAACTCTGACTTGGCCTGCAATCCAGCATCCAGGATCATGAGGAGCCAAGAGAGAGCCAGCACATACACATCTTGGGTCTTAAAGGGCCTCTCTTGGCCATGCCCCAGGGGCAGGTCATAGGCAGGTGTGGCAGTTACCTGCTGCCTCATTAGGGGCAGTGCTTCAAGGTCAAAGCTGGAACAGCTACCCACTACACTTAGTCTCCTTCCTTTCTTTCTTTCTTTCTTTCTTTCTTTCTTTCTTTCTTTCTTTCTTTCTTTCTTTCTTTCTTTCTTTCTTTCTTTCTTTCTTTCTTTCTTTCTTTCTTTCTCTCTCTCTCTCTCTCTCTCTCTCTCTCTCTCTCTCTCTCTTTCTTTCTTTCTTTCTTTCTCTTTTTGTTTTTTGTTTTTGTTTTGTTTGTTTTGTTTTTGTTTTTTGAGATAGGGTTTCTCTGTGTAACAATCCTGGCTGTCCTGGAACTCAATTCATAGACCAGGCTGGCCTTGAACCTAGAATCTGCCTGCCTCTGCTTCTTGAGTGCTGGGATTAAAGGTGTGCCCGACTTAGTCTCCCATCTTTGAAGATGCCCATGACCTGCTGGAAAAGCTGATGCCTAGCTCTAAGTCATTCTATGGGACTGACCCAGGACTGAGGAAGCTGGAAGCCTGGGAGAAAATAGAGGAGCTTGCAGGCCTGAGCCCCACAGGGAACCTTGTAAACAAGCAAGAAGCATATTACCACAGCACAATAGTCCATGTTCATGACTGTGTCATGTGTGTGTGCATGCACATGTGTGTGTGAGGGCATGCATCCCCATCCCTGTCTACCCTAGAGTGTGAAAGAAGTCCAGCTATGCTCTGTCAGACATGTGTCTCTGGGGTCTAAGCTGACTCTTTGCTGAACTAAGTTGGTTGAGTACAAAAGCCACCACAACATCCCCATTGGCTAAAGGCCAAAGGCTATTTGGGCCTTCACTATATTTTCACCTGTATTGCTCTTGATATTTTTTATGAAGGACATTACAAATATATGCATCGTATTTTAAAAATTAAAAAAACCACTTCATTTGCTTTAGTTAATAAACATATATTTATTGTACCCAATGTGCTGTTTTGATGGATATATATCCCCGGTTGGCTAAATTGAGGTAATTAACATATACATTATGTCATATACTTGCTTTTTGTGGTAAGAATTCTTAACATATATTCTCCTATTAATTTTCAAGAATGAAATATATTGTTATTAATCATAGTCATACATGAGCTTTCTTGAACTTATCTTTTCCCGTTTTAATGGCTCGATATGAATTCTGGACTGAAGTTAGCCTGCTTTTTTCTTATGTGCTTTAGAGCTAAACTTAGGCTAAACATTGTATTGCTAAATAAATACTCCGTTGTGTCTTTGGAGTTCACCAAGTGACTCTAATGCACAGGTAGGCGTGGCAGCTACTTGTCCATGTTGACAGTGACTAGGCATGGTGGGCTCTAAACCGGGCTCGTATGAAGTAGGTACTTCACAAATCCCAGGGTCAGAGAGGATCAAGGCCATGTGACTGGTAAATGATGGCTCCTCCATCTGGCCCAAGTACTGTAATTCTATCACATGGCTCCTGCCGAGGACAGGGCAGGGAGTAGGTACAATATCCAACTTCTTTTGCTTGTGTGTTTGAGTGTGTGTGTGTGTATGTCTGTGTGTGTGTGTGTGTGTGTGTGTGTGTGTGTGTGTGTGTGTGTGTAGAGGTATATTTGCGTGTGTGTTTGTATACATGTGGAGCTAAGGCACAATCTTGGACATCATTTTTCAAGTGCCATTGATCTAGTCTTTTTGAGACAGGAGCATTAGGCTAGGCTGGCTAGTTAGCAGGTCCAAAGGATGTGCATGATTTCACCCCCTCTCTAGTGCTGGGATTCTTAACATAAACCTGGTTTTTTTTGTATTGGTCCTGGGACTGAATTCAGAGCTTCATGTTTTCAAGGCAAATACTTTACATTGTGCCATCTCCTCAACCCGGAGATAGATGAACTTTGACCTGTGTCACAAGAAGAAGGAGTCTAAGTGAGAACTGGGCTTGAGCAGCCTCTTCACAGACTCTGGACCCCTTCTGTTCTGTCTATAGCATGCTCTGTAGACAGCACATTTTACCTCTAGGAGTGTGCCGAGAGCTGGGACTGGCCTAACCTACCTCCCAGCGGCCAGGTTGTGTTATAGATGGAGACGGGGGAAGACTTGTCTTGTGTAGTAGTTGACCTAACATTAAAAATCTGCGTTCCCTTTGTGTGTCTAGGAAGAGCTTCCTGTGGAGCAGGAATTTCCCATTTAAGGACTGTACTTCCTTCTGTATGAGGTGGGACCATGTACACAAGTGGAAGTGATTCATCATTGTCTGATCCAGGAGTTTAAGGGGGAAATAGAGCAACAGATCTTAACTTGTGGGTCATAACCCCTTTGGGGGTTGCATATCAGATATCCTGCATATCAGATATTTACATTATGATTCACAACAGTAGCAAAATTACAGTTACGAAGTAACAATGGAATAATTTTATGATTGGGGTCATCACAACGTGAGGAACTGTATTAAAGGGTTGCAGCATCAGGAAGGTTGAGAACCACTGTTACAGAGCTTTCTGACTTGTCTGCTCCTCTGCTGAGGGGATGCCAACAGTCAGTGTGTTCCTGAAGTCTCATCTTGTCTATGGCAGGGTCTGTACTAGCCTGGGCCCCTGCTGAGTGTGGCAGAGTCCCCCCTCATGAGCCAGGTCATCTTGGATTAGACAGTTACTTGAGAGGAAATAAAATTACACAGCAAGAAACCATCAGAGTTTGCATTACGGTGTCTGGCAATACCCCAGCCTGACAGAACTCAAGTAGTGAGACCTGCAATAATACCTGGAACTTGCTAGCAGTGAGTATTCTTCGGGACCACTCTCCAAGACAGTCTGAAAACTCAGACTAAGCCCCAACCACGGGACTTTGACAAACTCCCAAGCTCTAACTCAAATTAGAAATCCCTGTCCCAGCCTAGTCACAGTTTCATTCATAGCTCCTGAATGGAAGTCCAGCGTTGGGCCTTTCATCTGGCTTTCACCATCTCTCAAAACCACTCTCATGTCCAGTATCACCTTTGCCTTCGAGGCACCTTCTGTAGAAGACAATGGCAATACTTGCTCTAATTTTTTTTTATTAAAAAAATTAGTGTAGGGGTTGGAGAGATGGCTCAGTGCTTAAGAGCACTTGTTGCTCTTCCAGAGGACTGGATCCCAGCACACACCTGGCGGCTCACAACTGTCTGTAACTCCTCTCCAGGATGTCTAACACCCTCTTTTGGCTTCCTTTGGGTACCAGGCACACACATGTGCTGCACAGACACACAGGCACACAAAGCACCCATACACAAATAAGTAAACATACAGACAAATAAATAAATACAATTTTAATTTGATTTTATGTGTATGAGTATTTCATTTGCATGCATGTCTGTGCACCAGTTGGGTGCCTTGTACCCACAGAGGTCACAAGAGGGCACCGGATTCCCTAGAATTGGAGTTACAGATGGTTTGTGAGCCATCATGTGAGTGCTGGGAATAGAACCTGGGTCCTTTGGAAGAACAGCTGGCGTTCCTGTCTGCTGGGCCATCTCTGCAGTCCCAACTACTCTAATTCCTGACATGAAGGCAGCCTGAGATC
>CABHPQ010000270.1:8278-53314 GCA_902168405.1 Peromyscus aztecus
CTCTGAGCTTGAGGCCTGTACTTTCCAGATAAAAACTGTTTTCCTTTTTAGGAAGTATTGATGTAACCCAAGTGGTATGGAAACCTCATCTGGAGTCATCAGAAAATCCTGTTTCCTTTCTGCCTAAGGATATTCATAAAGTCCCCTTCTTCTTTAAGAAAATGATACAGATCAACAGAAAACGTATTATCTTAATAAGCACTGACTAAGGCTATCATACTTAAACTCTCAAAACTCCCCCTGGAGTCTTCTGACTGTGAGGCTTATCACACATGCATCATTCATGCAGCACTGTGGGGCACAATAAAAATTAAGAAGATTTATACCGGAAATCAATTTTCTTTTGTTACACATTTAACCCAAGCACTATGGCAACAAAATGTAAGATAAAGTAGGTCATGGGCTTCAACTGGAATGGCTTCAATAACACAAAAGCCAGTTATAATTTGCCATGCATCTTTTAGGAGTCTTCATTTTAAAGCTCTCCTCAACCACTACATCTAAGAACAACCCATTGAATAAAAATCCTAAGACTAAGTTCCCTAATGAGATTTATTTAATCTCAGTGCCTAGTTCACTTGGCATACCGATTCACTTACAGTGTCCCAAACCATAGTCACCAATAGGGAATTTCAGATAAAGGAACAGTATACAGAGTGTTACCATCTTGGAAGGACAGTGCATTGTTTGCAAAGCACTCTGGGAAGTTTTGGGAGAGTGAACCCAACTGGGCATCCTAAATGATGAGGTAACTGGAGATTGTGCTTCTGCCCATAGGTTCTACAGACCCTTAGTGTTTCTAAGGAACTAAGCTGGACACCTAGCCAATGGCCTAAGATATTTGTACCCAGGAGATAAATAGCACTAAATGTTAATCTCATGCACACTATCTCCTGATACCATCTTCCTTGGCCTTTGAGGAAGATGAGTTCCTTCCTCTGTCTTACTAACCTATATGGTTTTTTTTTTTAACAACTCTAGCCACCCCCTGTGGGACCTTTCTGTACTACATACACTGTTTTCATTATCTCTTCCATACTTAGGGCTTGCAGATCTTTAGAATCAGAAAGAATTGTCTGTTTAGCCTACCACTGATAACTGTGTGGTCTTGGGCAAACCTATTACCTTCACTGAGCCTCATTTTCATACAGGGTTCCAGAGGTTGCTGGAAGCATGAAATGAAGCCCTTTACAAGGGTTTCACTGGTCCTAACCAAGTAAAACAAAGTCCTGGTATATATTACTATGGTTTGGTAACAGCTTAAGCCTTTCAGTAAGATTGCTTCAATTCAAACTTCACTTAAAGCATTTCTTAGTTACATGAACCTGTAGAAGTTATTTGAACCAAGACTCCATTTTGCCAATCTATTTGAGAGGAAAAGGCTGTACCCATTTCATGGTAAATTGGGAAAGATTAAGTAGAAAAGTGTATGTAGCAGCTGGCAAGACATATGGTTACATTCAAAATATGTTATGTAAATATTTCTCCTTTGCCTCATTTCCAGGCTTAGCCCCTCCCTTTCTAAGAAATTCTTCCATAATTATTTATATATAAACATGTGCGTGTGTGCGTGCATGAGAGAGAGAAAGAGGGAGAGATGAGCGGGGAGGGGGGGGGGGGGAGAAAGAGAGACTGAACTGGGAGATAAAAGGGGAAAAACTTCACTGGAGAAAGACAGATCTAGTGCAATTTAAAAGCCTTCAGTTTCTTCCCAGCGTGAGTGGTTCCATCCACTACAACCTTCTCCATCCACTTGAACCTTCAGTAAAGACAAGGGGATTTCAGGTTCTACTCAGAAGAAAATGGGACCATGTCCGACTCTACAGAAAAGAGACAGGAGGGGGGGGAGCTGGCACCTATTCTTCGTTAAAGTCATATTTTGTTACCATGATGGTTAACTTTACATGTTAATTTGCTTGAGCTGAGGGGTGTCCTAATAGCTAGGAGAATTTTATTTTTTGGTATGTCTCTGTGGATGGTTCTGGGAGACGCCCATATTAAGATCGGTAGGTTGAATAAAAAAATTCACAGGCCAATGCAGGTGGCTATCATCCAATCTGCTGAAGGCCCAAATAGGACAAAAAGGCTGAGGAAGGGCAAATGCATTATCTTTTGAGGAGCTGGAACATCCATCTTTTGCAACCTTTAGACATCGGCACCTCGTGTTGTCAGGCCTGTGGACTTGCACTAATGCTATGCCACCAGCTTTCCTGGGCAACCAGCTGGGACACAGTAGACCGTGGGACCACTTAGCCTCTGCGATCATTGTAAGAAGTCTGCAATTAATTCACCCGTATGTGTGTGTATCCTGTTGGTTCTGTTCCTCTGGAGACTCAAGTACAACTACAAAAGAACCCTGACTCTGAATGCTAGAAAACACACATTAAAGAAAAAAAAGCTATGATCGCAACCCAGGTGACTTCTATTAACGCTCTAAAATAACTCCTTTAGTCGTTCCCATACATCTAGATATGTGCTCATAGCTAGTGTTAAATGTAGTTGTGATTACCTTTCCAACAGTTCCAATGTGAGCATTTTTCAATGTCACTAAAAATGCTTCTAAAACACTATTTTCGATGACTACAAAATTATCTTTTAGATAAATGCATCATAATTTATGTATTTACCTTAATAACTCTTATTACTTTCTAATCATGAAATAATTATGTCCATTTATAAAATTAGAAGCCATAATACATAAACCATCCATAATGTTATAATTCAGATATAACCACTATGATGTTTTGATATATTTTCTTCTGGTATTTTTATGATTAGCTATTATATGCTGAAAATAATTGAGGTCATATATTATAAGTGCTTTCCCATGTCTGTCATTTAAAATGCTTTTGAAATATAGTTCTCAGTGCCTATAAAATATGAAATTAAATATGTCTAAAATAATGCCTTTACTGGTAAGGAGGAGAGAAATGTCTACCCCGTAAGGACAGAAACTCTCCAGAGTCCAGACTTACTTAGCGTATGAAAGTCACGTGATTCTCCCCAGTGGACCACAGAAACCAAGAAAAGGTAAATGTTTGGGGTCAGAGTTTTTTCAGTAACAAAAGACAGAAGCCCTTCCCAAAGGAGGTTAAGAAAAAAAAAAAAAAAGAAAAAAAAGAAAAGAAAGAAAAAATGACATAGAAATAAGAAGGAATGGAGAGTGGAAGAAAAAGGAGAAATACTAGCTTAGGTGAGTTAAAGGAAGCTCCACCCCTGATGAGTCCAGGGGCACAGGAAGTGCAGGACTTCATGTTGGACTTCTGCCTCTTGAAGGTGCCTGCATCTTTCTCCTGGTATGAGTAACAGTAAGAACGTATTCCTGTAAGGAGGCTGGTCACATGACTGTGCAGTTTATATGATCCTTGTAGTTCCTGATCCCAAACGTGAACCTGGTAGTTTGTCTGGAGACTCTTGAACAAAAGAACCAAGGAAGATCCCGGAAGCCCAAACTAACCCAATCACCTTGGTCAGAAAGACAGAATATCTGTTTGGCAAAGCTGCTTGTGGGAGCCAGACCTGGCTGGGTGTAGATTTGCTACACTGCCTTGCAGGATAGGAGTGAGGTTCCTAAAGAAGGCAGAAACAGCAGCAAAGCCACACCCAAACAGAGAAGAGGTCAAAGGTTATGTCCCTGCAGGCACTAGGATCCTGAGAAGGAGTGACCCCCTGGTGGAGCAACTGGGTAGTGCGGCCCTCAGTAGGAATCGTCCTGTGAACACACCTTAATGTGTTTCACCATCCCCCACTGTGAACTATGGCGATCGCTGCTAGCTGCCTCGTTCACCAGTGCCTCCTCTTACATCAGTTCTTTTTTCATTTATTTTACAATAATATTCCTTCATTTCTGATTGTGAAATAAATGCAGATTCAAGATAACACCAAAGACGGTAAAGGAATTGCTGTATTGCTGCTACCCAGTGGTGACCAAATGGGCGTGTGCATGTACATATTTGCACATATATACACACATGTATGTATATTAACACAAGGTTAACAAAGTACTTCAGAGTTTTAATTTGTGATTTTAAGATTAAAACAGAAGCATTTTATCACTAAATATTGCTGTTTGTCTTAGTTCTATTGCTATGAAGAGACACCATGACCAAGGCAACTCTTATTAAAAAAAAGTTTTGGGGGCTTGGTTACCGTTTCAAAGGTTAGTCCATTATCATCATGGCAGGAAGCATGCAGCACTCAGGCAGAAGTGGGTCTGAATGCTAACACATGGTGCTAGAGAAGAAGCTGAGAGTTCTACATCTGGATCTGCGGGCAGCAGGAAGAGAGAGACACTGGGCCTGGCTTGGGCTTTTGAAAACCTCAGTGCCCACCACCAGTGACACACTTCCTCCAATAAGGCCACACCTCCTAATCCTTTCAAATAGTGCCACTCTCTGATGACCAAGTATTCAAATTATGAGCCTATGGTGGCCATCTTATTCAAACCACCACACTATCCAAATACTGAGATATTTAATATGTTATCGTCTACTTTAATCAATTCAGAAAGGAAATAGTGGGACACTAAGAATTAACTTGAACGTAAAAGGCTATATCCCAAGAAGTTCTTTGGCCTGAAAATTAGAATAGGCACTTGACTTAGTTTTTGTTATCTTGGGATAAAAGGGGGAAAGAAATGTGAGATCAGTCTTAGGAAACTAGACTTAGGATACAGGAGGTTTTAGGATACTAGGCTCAGGGAAAATAAAGAAGTCCCAAACGTAAGAGATGCCACAACAGCTTGCTCAAAGGGATGGAAGCAGTGAAGGAAACTTGGTAGGAATGCTGGGAAATCAACAAGCGCAAATGCTCCATGCTCTAAGGTAAGACCTCAAAAAGAGTAGAAAGGAGATAACACAAGTGTACTGTACTCCTCAGATAAGTCTTTCTGCCTCTTCTTACCCTGTTCTTCCTCCGTGAACCTGGAACATAGACCAGACATGACCCCTTCGGCCAGCCTCACAAGCCACATAAGCACAAGCACTTTGTCCCCAATAAAGGAGTTAGGAACACTATTGGAGGAGAGAAAACAGTAATCAACCCCGCCCCCACTTTTGGGGGACTCTGTCAGTCTAATCACTGAAGTCCTGTGTCCCAGAAAATAGCTCAGGTCCTTGCAAAACTGTCACCTGCTTACCCTCCTCACCACCCTGGAGGGGACCCGTAAAAAATTCAAACACTCAAGAACTCATGGATTAACTTGGATATACATACTTTTTATAACTTCAAAATATGCAGAATGAAACCAGAAGGGACGAGAAGATTGAACGAGACCAAATGTGGCAAGTGTGGGAGCTTAATCTATACATGTCTGTAAACATGTCACTGTAACCCAGAGAAGGGAGATCCTGCCATGTTTTTAGGAAGTAAATATGGTAAAAACATAAGGTGTTTCTACGCACTAAAGTATGTGGAATGGTGTTCTCTTTATTTATAGACGTATATTTTTACATCAACAAGGTGTTTTGTTTGTTTTCTTTTTAGACTTGGAATTCAACTATAGACAAGGGATTTCACTCATTCATTTGCAGTCACTCCCCAACAAAACTCAGTGCCCCCTGGGTCTCGAATTTTCAGCTTTGAATCCTCCAAATGACAAATGACCCACCATGAAGGCTGTATGCCTTGTGCTCTTTTACTTTGATGTTCTGCGGAGAACTGTCACACTCTGCCAATGCAGTAACAAAAATGCTGGATCTCCAGTGGCCCTTGCAAGTCCTCTCCACTCTCCTCCCAATCTCCCATCCTATGTCCTCTCTCTTGCTGATTCTCAGAGAACATAAGGTTCTCACAGACACAACACTGTGACATGGTGATGTGGTGGTGTCATCTACAAAGTTCATGTTCAAGAGCCATGCAATGGAGTTATGAAAACACACACATACTGCTCATACTGCTTTAAGCAAGTTTACAGTTTTGCATTGCACCTTGTTTAGAGCTATCTTTGACCACATGCAGCACATGAGCTACCTGCCTCTACCTGCTCAAGATGCTTTCCTGCTGCACTTGCCAGCAGATCCGCCACCCTGGCACTGCCAGGCCCCAGCTTCCTCTTGACCCTTCCTTCTTAAAAGTGTTCTGTGTCTGAGGCTTTTCTGCCCCTTGGACCGCCTAGATCTTCTCCACAATCCCAGGAACCTAATCCCATTAGTAACCATGGCCACCCCTCCAGGGCTTCACTCTCCAGCACCTAGCCACACTCAATTCACCCCAGCTCTAAAAGGAATCAGTGAACATACTGTGTAGAATGCAAATGGTACTTGGAATGGTCTCAATTTGTTTTCTTTGCTTAACAACGCTTTGGAGAGTTACCATTACAGAACACCACATGGAGCGTCTCAAGCTCGTGTGAGAGTTCCACTCAGTGTGGAAAGCTTACCATGTGTTGATTCCCAGAAGTGGAACTAGAAGGGTCATTGGCTAGAAGGGTCATTCTCTACTTGTTTCTAATTTCTAAATTGCCTTCCAGGACTATTTACTCAGTATCTTTCTTGAGGTTAACTGAGGTCTAACTTCCTGGTGTTTCAGTCCTAAGCATTTATATCACTGAACCCATAGTTTTAGTGTGCAATTATGGATTTTCTAATATATATTAAAGGTATGACTAATCAGGAAAAAGGAATTACTTTTTTCCCCTAGATGTTTTCAGCACTACTGCTCTTTATTATCACCTGGGGGTAGTTTTTAAAAACGTCTAGTGCTTGGGCTGTACCTCAGAACACTCAAGGAAGAACAGCTGTGGTGGAGCCCAGCAGTCAAAAAAAAAAAAAAAAAAAAAAAAGTAAAGCTTTCCAGGTAGTTATAACATGCAGCCTAGTAAGAAACACGGATCCAACAATCCTTCAAGCTATTCTCACCTGGCTCCTAGGCCCTCTGCTCAAAATAGAAAAAAAGAAAAAGGAAGGAAGGCAGGAAGGAAAAAAGGAAGAAGGGAGGGAGGATGGGAGGGAGGGGGGGAGAGAAAAAGAGAGAGAGATAAAAAGAAAGAAAGGAAGGAAGGAAGGAAGGAAGGAAGGAAGGAAGGAAGGAAGGAAGGAAGGAAGGAAGGAAGGAAAGGGTTGGAGGGGAGAACGTCTGTGTAAACTTAGATGCTCTTAGATCTAAATATGGTCTAAAGTATAACATTTTAATTCAAGTAAATTAGTCTGAAATCATCTTAGTTTTAGAAAGGGTATTATACCTACTTTTAAAATCCATTATGCATTTATAAGTTCCATGAGCATATTAAATATTTAAAAATGTATTGTATACTACTCATCTCCTATCATATTCTTCCTACTTTCCCTTCCTAACAAGAAACAGCTGTCTGTTAATATAAGAAGGTCTGTTCTGTAATTCTCTTACCACATGCTAAGGATACTGTGGTTCATATGTGCTAAGCGCCTTGAAGAAAAGATTGAATTGCTTAAAATTCTGTGAACTTGCAGATGTTTATTTTCAAAGGGAACAATTAAAAAAACAAAGTCAGACTCTAAAAGCTGGTTTTCCTACACTTTTACTAGCCCATAGTTTCTGAAGTTGAAGTTTGTGTTACCAGTTCTAAGAGATACCTTTTGTCCTCAGCACCCCTATTGTGGCTTTTAGGAAACCCCAGAGGTAATCATTTGTCTATCGTCATATCCCTGACTTCACTTTCGTAGGCCATCTGCACACTTTGCATGCACAGTAGCTGCTGTTTGCATGTGCCGTCCCCCTTTGCATATGGAATGAGCATACTCTCCAAAGGCAGGCCTAGAAAGTTCTGAGGAAGGCACTGAGTACTTGGAGGACATCCAACATCATAAGGTGGTGCTGCCTGGTGGGAAGATGATGGGGCTGACTGCTCCGGATCTCCCCGGTGTGTGCTCCATGGACCTTGAATAGATGGCACCAGGTCTGCTAATTTATTATTGATTAGGTGCTTTTTTATGTAGTGGCACTATGTAGTAAATTTGTGGAAGTAAAACACCTGTCTTAGTCACTGTTCTATTGCTGGGAAAAGACACAATGTCTGCTGCAGCTCTGACAAAGGAAAGCATTTATTTGGGGCTAGCTTCCAGTTTCAGAGGTTTCGCCCATTATTATCATGACAGGGAGCATGGCGGCATGCAGGCAGACATGGTGATGAAGAAGGAGCTGAGCTGTCGACATCTGGATCTGAAGGCAGCAGGAAGTGAAAGACACTGGGCCTGGCTTAAGCCCCAAAGCCCACCTCCAGTGACACACTTCCTCCAACAAGGCCACACCTCCTAATCCTTCTCAAGTAGTGCCATTCCCTGATAACTAACCATTCAGTTATATGAGCCTATAGGGTTCATTCTTATTTAAACCACTACAATACCCAAGTTTTGTTTTGTTTTGCTGGTTTTTCAAAACAGCGTTTCTCTGTGTAGTCCTGGAATTTGCTCTGTAGACCAGGCTGGCCTCAGACTCAGAGACCCACTTGCTTCTGCCTTCTGAGTTCTGGGATTAAAGGCATGGGCCACCAACACCCAGCTACAACACCCGAGTATTATTTAATGAATGCAAAACAATGTCTGCTTTCAATCTGAAGTTAAAAAAAATAAGTCAAAAGTCAAAACCAATGTCAGTATTAATAATAATGATAGTAATTATGGCCACGCTTTTTTAACTTGCTGTGAAAGAGGAAGGAACAACAATAGGCTAGGTATATTCTTGGGGGTGCTGCAATTGTTTCCCCTAAGTCCCAAAGAAAACCAGTTGTAGAGGGAAAAATGATTTATGTGGATTAAAATGTTTTTGCCCGAGGAGACTCCTAAATGGAAAGGGGGGAGCATTCCCCCTAAAATGAGAACATTTCAGGACAGACAAGATGGTCAGTGGGTTAAAGACACCTGCTGCCAAACTTGCCGACCTGAGTCTGACCCCCGGACTGGACCCATGTGATGGAAGGAGAGAACTGACTCTGACCAAGTTATTCTCTGGTCTCCACCTGAGTGCCTTGTTATGCTGTATCCCCCACACCACCCCCATACACAATGTAATGAAGCTTTTTAAGTGGCCAGAGCGCTCTAGTTTGAAGAGGAGAAGGGCATTTCAAATAGGATGCAATAGCGATAGGGCATTTGGAATAGTCAATATTGATCTGGGCCGGGGGGGGGGGGGGGCTATAGTTACCTTAAAGATTGGGATCAAGAACAAACCAACATGCTAGGGAGGTGGCTCAGTAGTTAAGGCACTTGCCACTCTCCCAGAGGACCCAAGTTTGGTTCCTAGTACCTACTTCAGGTGGCTCAACCATCTGTATCTCCAACTCTAGAGGCTCCAACATTTTCTTCTGGAAGATATGCACACAAGCTCCTCTCTCTCTCTCTCTCTCTCTCTCTCTCTCTCTCTCTCTCTCTCTCACACACACACACACACACACACACACACACACACACTCAAAAACCAACTCACCAGCAACTACCCCTAGTTGCTTTCGACCCTGAGCTCCGCATGCAGAGCAATCATATTTGGTGACTGTGCTGGATGTCCAGGTCAGGCCTGGAAGTCAGCTGAAGGGGAGAGAATTACTTCTGGAGATCTTGCTCTATTTATCTTGCACTGTTCTGTGCCGAGCACAGCTTTTCTCGCACAGCTGATACTCAAAAACATCCGTTGCGCCAAAACGATTGTCCAACATCTGTACAAACACAAGAGCTGGGGCTGGGGGACATAACAATACTTCACAAAGCTTGTGCACTTGAGAGGACAGCGCCTAAGAGGAAGAGTGATGGGTAATAGGGGAAAAGAGGAAGATGCGGCTTGTGTGCCCCACGGATCTTTTGATGAGACCACAACAAGCCGTGCTGATTCTCAGTGCAAAGTAATGCAAACCAGATGAGGGCCGCCAGAGCATTTCCAGGAAAGGCAGGGGTGTTTAGGAAAGATAATTTGAGGTTATCACATTATCCATTTATACATTCATTCATCTCTGGAATGGACATTATACTTAAGGTCACCCCTAGTCCATCACTGAGGTATTGCAGCTGGGATGCTCTGGAGTGACTGTACTCTTCAGGTATCTGCTTCTACATATGGCACCGATGAACTGTTAAAATCTGAAGGGAAATGCCTTCAGAGGAAGCACTTTCAAAGTAAGACAGTTTGTGATTTGGAGACAGAACAAAGACTTGCAGACACACATGCAAAGCGCGGTCCTTGTAAGCATTTCTCAGGGTCACTGTTATTCAGAAACAAAAGCCAGTAAAACATTTGGTACTGGGGAATCAACACGGGGCTCTGGAGGTATTCATTCTGCTACTGAGCTAAATACTCAACCCCAAAATGTGTCTTCCGCTCTATACCTTGCTAAAGATCAAACACAGGACCTAGTACACACTAGGGAAGTGTGGCTGAAGACTTTCATATTGAACCCATTTCAACGCTATCTTGGGGGCTTTTAAGGAGGGATTCCTGTAGAGCAGACGGTGAAAACTGATAGAATAACTGATCATCCTGTGAAGGATGTACAGCTGTAGAGAGAACAGAGGCTATCTACAGGACCAGGTTGAGTCTGTAGACTTTGGAGAAGAGTAGAAAGAGGAGCCTCAGAGCAGACAAAAGTAAAAGCCAGAGATGACTGGAAGAGACAGACCAGAGTGAAGCTATCGGACAATGTAAAGACCAAGAAAGATTCCCTCAAAAGAATGAATTTTAGTGAGCTAACAATGAGCCTTGTAATGTTTTCCGTGATGCTGTTTTATTTTGCTATTTAGCAGCCAAGAGCTTCAGCCAGTTCTGTACCTACATGGCTCTGTCTGGGTTTAATGATCCAGAAACATATAAAACCACTCAGAAGCTTCACGAGTATGTGAATTTTGAGTAAGACTCTCATGCCTATGCCCACTACACCAGGTATTGATCACATGAGCTCACCATGAGGTAAGACATTTGACTTGAGTTGGTGCTAGAAAACTGTGAGGCCAGGCCAGGCCAGGCATGGTGGGGCTTTCTCCCAGCATTGGTTTTGAGCACTGAAGGAGTCAGTTATCCTGTCTTCATGTGGAAGTCTGTCCATCTGCCAGTAATTATTTATTATCTAAATGAAGACTTCTTCCAAGACTCATACAAAGACTTTTCATTTTATTTCTACTCCCAAAGTACTATTCATTGCTGAATTTACTATATAAATACAAGAAATTAGACATAAATTGAAAAAAAAATCACACAGTATATCAACACCAAGTCCCTGGTATTTAAAACAATTTACATTTACCTATTTATTTGTGTGCATGTGTGTGCAAATGAGCGCATGCCATGGCACTCGTGTGGAGGTCAAAGGACAACTTCAGGAGTCAGTTTTCTCTTTCCACCATGCGGGAAGCGAACTCTGGCCGGGTTTGGCAGCAGGCGCCTCTACCCTCTGCACTATTTCCCCGACCCAATCCCTATTATTTTTAAGTGCGTTTCTCTTAGGACTTTCTGTTTACATGCTTTTTCTTTTTCACGTGTCTGACTACTTTATAAATGGTTTTCTATGTCAGTTTTCACACTTGACATTGCATCATATATGCAGTTTTGCATAAAGACTAGTCTGGTGGTTGCATTTTATAAATTAACCAACTAGGTCCCTGTAGTAAATCATCTGGATTAGTTTCTAATTTCTCGCTGTTGCCTTAACACATTTATTCTTAAAGCTTTTTACAAATTTGTCAAAATATTTGATTTAAAAGATTAAGAAACATGAATATTTTGAAGCTATCGCTTTAATTTGTAAAATTGCTTTCCAAGTTGAATCCCTTCAGTCTGCTCGGGGTACAGGCTTTAGAGTCTGTCTGAGCTGAATCCTGGCTCCATGGCTGGAAGGAAGCCCTCACAGACCCTCAGGACTGACAGGAATCTGTGGTGCTCTCTGCTCTCTGTACGATAAGATTGGAGGATTCCCAACGATTAATACTTTTTTATATTAAATTCCCAATTCTAGCAAAAGAAAAAATGTCTCAATTGTTTAGAGGTCTTCCTACTTTATCAGTGCTCAGCCATGAGGTCCTAGAGATCAGGTCTTGGTACCTGTGAGACCTCAGCAAGGGGGGACTTTGAACTTTCTTTTTAAGCTAAAGATAACCACATAATTTCCACAGGGTTCGTAGCTAAAACATTCTGCTTGCTTTGCTGAGTGCTCACCATGCAGTGAGCTCCCCCAAATGATAAGTTATAGACACGGTCGATGTGTTTTAAAAGCTATGACAAGGACCAGAGAGATGGCTCAGCTGTGAAGAACACATGCAGAGGACCAGAATGAGGGTCCCAGCACCTACATCAAACAGCTAACAACTTCCTGTCACTCCAGTTCCTGGGAATCCAACACCCTCTCCTGGCTGCAAGGGCTCCTATACACACATAGCAGACCTCACACAGACAAACACACACGCACGCATGCATAACTTTTTAAATAATAAAATATTTTTAAAGATTCAAAAATCAGGTCCTAGAGAGATGGCTCAGTGGTGAAGAGCATGGGCTGCTCTTGCAGAGAACCAGGGTTCAATTCCCAGCACCCACATAGTAGTTCACAACCATTTACAAGCCCAGGGGATGCAATGCTTTTTTTCTGGCTTCCACATACACCAGGCATGCATGCAGTGTACATACATACATTCAGGCAAAACATTCATAAACATAAAATAAAAATTAACTTAAAAACATTGAAAAACTATGACGGGGCCAGCAGGACAATGCAGCAATTAAAATGCTTGCAGACAAGCCTAAGAACCTGAGTTCGATCCCCACAACCCACATGGTGGAAGAAGAGAACTGACTTCCACAGTTATCTTCTGACAAGCTGTGACATCCCTCCCCCTAACAACATAAATAACTAAGTGCAATAATAATAAAGGTTATGATAATTTATATTCTCAAATACCAGAAAAGCATAACTGGACATAATGTCTTCCCTTTGCTTATTTTCACTCTTGGGGAGAAGAGGATTTCTGTATTTTTTTTAAAATGAGGCCTCAATCTTAATGAATATACCTTTCTTTGCTAAGAAAACGGAGCCTTTTCCCCTGAAATGTTTGTTCATCGCTTAATCTCTATTAGAATGGCATTCATCATTGGATCAACTCTCAGGTCTTCATCTGCTATTTGGCTTACTGAGCATGGAAGGCCCAGTCTCCACAGGACTAAGGACTAAAAAATGTTCCATTTCCCCAGAATTGAAACCCTCATTTAAAGCCACTTGGCCAGGGGTGTTGAATTTAATGAGAATCTGGCCTTTTTTGCTGAGGACTCTCGGCTCTACCCTAATCTACATATCATGAGATGTCTGTCTGTCACTCTTCCAGGTTTCACATGACAAAAGCATGAATGGCCAAGAGGAGCATGGTCTGCAGGGCAGGGTTGTGTGTGTCTGTAATTGCAGCCCTCAGAAGTCACAGGCAGAAGGGTTATGACTTTGAGGCCACCTTGAACAACACAAGGAGTTAAAAGCCAGTCTAGACTACATATTGAGATCTTGCCTCAAGAAAAAAAAGAAGTGGCAGGGCACTGTCTGTTTCTAAGCATGAAGCATCATGTCCCCAAAGCCCCTTAGATCATTTCTCCCTCATTTTAGTAGCTGGACTTTGCCATGTTGTGTGTCCTAACCCAAACACTGGCACCACACGGTGTATTCCACTCAGAGAGCATGTCATACGGACTGGTTTGGACTCACCTGCTGCTCTGAGGCGTACAGCAGAGAATGGGCAAGTGGCTGCCCCAAGGAAACTGGGATTCAGTAATGACCTTGGCCGAGGTGGTGCTGGGAAGGACGTGTTTCTCGACTCAAATACACATTTCTGACCCCCAGCTTCCCCTGGGTCAACCAGAAGTCTGTCCACGTTGTAGTTTGCTTATCTTAATTGAATGTCTGAGAAATACCCAACACAAGCTGACCTAACGTAGTTGCTCAGAAATTTTATTCTGCCATTTTTTTTTAATCTTGTCAATTTTACTTTCTTAAACATGAGCTGTTTGTATAATAATTGGCTGTGGCTCATTATTAGTGCAGAATTTTTTCTAAGTTTATTTCAAGTTTGATCAAGGCAACAAGAAATCTGGAGAAATTTATAACTTTTGTGTGGTCAAGTACATGCTGCTTTTAAATTTTTCTTTCACACCTTTAAAGCTTAGGAAGCACCCTTTGCCTCTTTCACTGATGTCTGTTTACAAAGTCCCACTCACTGCCTCTAGCCTTTTATGATGCGATATGTTACATCCTCTACCATCTAGGTCAGAGTGGTATGCAGATCTAGTCATTCCTAAACATGAAGCCACTCGCTTCCATACTTGCTTTACCTCATTAATTGTGACACCTCCTTGACAACAGATCATGTTCCCATGAAATTTGGGACAAATAACCAGGAAAATCTCTCCTCCAAAAGCCAAAGGAATATCGAAGAAGCACCCATTCCCAGCCACTACACACACTGCAGCCAAATCTATAAATCTAAGGCTCAACAACTGTATGAACTTCGGTCTGTCTATGGCCAGTTGCTGGTGTCCTCAGCCCTCCTTCAGATGGCTTTCTGCAGTTCCTTCCTGTTTTGTTCTGTGCTGCTGAGGCAGATGACTGGAGATGTGGTCATTCTTCCTGATGTACTTAATATGGAGCTTCAAAAACAGCAAACTAGAGTTCCCACCTGGCCACTCCAAGATTTGGTGCATGTCACCATCCTTTTTTTTTTTTTTTTAAAGCAATGTGTCGAATACAAGTTCACACACTATATTGCATTTCCTGTAGCCTACCATTAGGCACCAGGAGACCTTTTTGTAGTTATTTCTGTGCCTGCTGTTCCTCAGCTCCCGCCAAATAAGATCATTTGTTAATTCCTAAATACGGTGTGTGCTTTCTCGCCTCCACGTCTTTTTTAAACACCATTCCCTGAAGCTGGCAAGCGCTCCGCCACCATCTCCTTTCGGTCCGCATCCTAAGCGCTGGGTCTGACATTTTGTAAGTAATCTAATGGTTAAGTAAATGAAGAGATTTCTAGCCAGTGGAACATTATAGAATGACCAAAATGGACAAAAGAAGGAAGGAGGGGGAAGAAGAGAAATGTAGACTAAAGTTAAGTATAAATAAGTTGTTCAGAACGGATTAATTGACAGGCGCGGGCCCACACTCCTGAGCTTAGGCTAAACGTCCTTTTTCTGTCTTTCTCTATTGTTGTTGTTTCTACTTAATTTTCTTTCTCCCCAGACAGGCAGATTCTAGGCATCCTCTGGGGTGGACGCGAGGGATGACTCTGTAAGCCAGTTGTAAATTGTTAAAATCTTCAGAAGAGACTTTGGGCTGAGTTGATTTGAGCTCACCGTATGGTGATGGTCACTGGATCAGCTAGTGTGAGACCCAGAGCAAGAGCCTGCCTCAGTCATCAAGAAGGATATGTCTTCAGAAATGTGATCTGAGTGGAAAAGAGATAGCTCTCTGAAGGAAATGTGTGCACAAGTGTGCATGAGTGTGTGTGTGTGTGCACGTGAGAGAGAGACAGAGACAGAGACAGACAGAGAGAGTGTGCAAGGGCCTGGGAAAGGAAGAACAGAGGAAAAACAGCCTTGGTAGAGAGCAGACAAAACACAACCATGATGCTTACAAATTGTTGTACAAGACCGTTTGTGACGTACCCAAGAATGCAACATCATCACACCGTGTATCTCATCCTGTGTGAGGAACATACTGAATTAGTTAGGGCTCTGCCTCTCCTGAGCTCCTCATTCACACACGCTGTTCCTTTCACTTTAAATTCCTTCCACCCCTTGCTTCCACCTGACCAATTCTAGCTCATGGTGCATCTACCACGTGCTGCAGGCCCTCCAATCAGAGTCAGAATCCCACAATGCTTATAGCACTTACCTGCAGCATTGCATATACCACTTCCTATTGAGATACAGTGGCTTAAGAAGAAAGGAATTACTTTAGGTCTTAGACAGCTTACAGAATTGCTGAAAGTATGAGCAAAGCAGACCATCCAGCATGTACAGAAACTCCACAGCAACCATTGCCTGCCACTCTGCTGTGGATGATTAACTGATAAATAAAGTGCTGATTGGCCAGTAGCCAGGCAGGAAGTATAGGCGGGACAAAGAGAGAGGAGAATTCTGGGAACAGGAAGGCTGAGGCAGATGATGCTGCCACCACTGCAATGAGAAGCAACATGTAAGATACCGGTAAGCCATGTGGCAAGGTATAGATTTATAGAAATGGGTTAATTTCAGATATAAGAACAGATAGCAAGAAGCCTGCCACGGCCACACAGTTTGTAAGCAATATAAGTCTCTGTGTTTACTTGGTTGGGTCTGAGCAGCTGCAGGACTGGCGGGTGAGAGAGGTTTGTCCTGACTGTGGGCCAGGCAGGACCAGTAAAACTCTAGTGACACCACTTAGCTCCTCTAATATCATAGCCACGATTCTAGAACTTCCACAACCATCACCAGAAACGAGCACCCCCTCTACCAATCCTGCTCTAGGACTTTGCGGCCACCACACCCCAACATTTGCTTTTACCTTTTAACCTCTATTTATGGAAGCTGGGTCACATAGGAAACCTAGCGTCAGTGGAAACTAAAACATGAAGTCTTTTTAATTTTTTTAGAGATTGTTTTAACTGTGTGACTGGACGGTTGTGGCTATGTGCATGTGAGTACAGTTGCCCACAGAAGCCAGAGATGGTGTCAGATCCTCTGGAGCTGGAGTTACAGGTGGTTGTGATCTGGGAGCTGAGAAAGGTATGCCCTGCATTATGAAGAGTGTGTAGGCATTGAGATTCCTCAAGCTTCCTCTCCTATTCTGCCCTGCTTCATTTGATCTTGCCTCCTGTTTCAGAGACAGTAGAAGCCATCCAGGACAACTCTGAATTTTTCATGACCTATAAAGTCATCTCCATTCCCACTCATATTCCCCTCTCAGTCTCCCATGAAACAATGACCCTTCTCTGCTCTAGGCCAACTTTGTGACACAGTCAATCCATTACTATTTCTTGTCTCCTACATTTTTAATCATCCCTCATTGCACCACCAGACAATATTGGCTAATTTATAAATTATTTGCTTGTAGTATTTACTTATAAATGCTTATGGGCTAAATAAATGAAGAATTTAGGGATGAATGGTAAATACACCTGCCAGGTAGGGTAGTTGTACCATGATAGCTATGTTTCCACTTGAGATACTTTGAAGAATGTCATAAATATTAATATTCAACTATGTGACTTTCATTAGATATTTGAAGATAATATCAATTTATAAAAGAAATACCTGGTTTGGGTTTATCAAATTTTGGGTTTTACAGGGTTGGTTTTGAACCTGGGGTCTTACATTCTGGAAAAATACTCTACCTAACTGTGGTGATATTTTATTTGTGCTCTAATAAATAAAGCTTACTTGGAGATCAGAGGAAAAAGCCAGCCACTATATTAAACATAGAAGTCAGGCAATGGTAGCACGTGCCTTTAATCCTAGCATTCAGGAGGTAGAGATTCATCCAGATCTCTGTGAATTCAAGGCCACACTGGGAACAGAGCCAGGTGTGGTGGTACACACCTAATTCCTAGCACTAGTTAACCATAGAGATCTGGAAGTCTGTATAGACAGACAGGAAGTGATAGAGCTGGGCAGAAAGGAACTGATGTAGCTGGGGGAGAGAGGAAATGAGATGGCAGGGCACAGAAAGGATACAGGTGTGGGTAGACAAGAAGTAGCTCTTTTTGATTGAGGATTTCTAGTGTTAAGAACATGGCTGGCTTCTTTCTGCTTCCCTGATCTCTCAGTTTTACCCCCAATATCTGGCTCCGGGTTCTTTATTAATAAGACAGTTTAGCAATTCATCTTACACCTAACAACCCTATCTAACAAATATCTAAATCGTATGGATGCCGTATTCTGAATGCTACACACACAGGGATGATCTACTTTAATGAGATGGATATTGTGGAAGAGATGTCAGAAAATCACTTAGTAATAAGGAAATAACATAATTTCCAAATGGTGGACGGGGTTGTTGTTGTTTTAAAAAATGATAATTGGTGCTGTTACCGGGTGAAAAGGTCATGAGTATCACACTGTTACCGGGTGAAAAGGTCATGAGACACGACAAAACCCAGTATCAGAGCTTTATTAGGAGGAAGTGTGGGTGTGTGTGTGTGCGACACGACATGGACACGAAAGAACCAAGCCTGGGAAGAGAGAGAGGGAGGAGGAGGAGAGAGCAGAGAGGAGATAGGAGGAGCGTGTGTCCAGCTTTTTTAAGGATTCCCGTGCATGACCACGCTGCACACATTTGCGCTGCACACATTTGCGCGATCACGCAGTGCACTGATGACGTAACACATAAGACTCCCTTGCTTAGCTACTGAGCTGCAAATGTGCGGTCATACAACTGTAGGAGCGACAGAATCCTAACAGTTGTGAAGGAAATAGACAGAGGAATGAATGGAAATAGTATGTTTGAGAGAAACGGGAAGCTCAGGCTTGTGTGGTAAGAACATAAAGACCCTAGAGGAGGGGCTGAAGAGAGGGGTCAGTGGTTAAGAGCACTAGCTGCTCTTCTGGAGGACCCAGGTTCAATCCCTGGCACCCACAGGGCAGCTCACAACCATCTGTAACTCCAGTCCTCGAAGATTTGACACCCTCCTCTGGCCTCTGTGGGCACTGCACACATGTGGCACATGTACATTCAGGTAAAACACACATATACACAAAATAATAAAAGAAAAAAAGCTTGTTTTAAAAGACCATGGAAGAATAGTTAGGAGTAAGGAAAGGAAAACAGGAGCCAGACCATGACATGATTCATAGGTATTGATCGATGAATCTCACTAATACTAGCCCTACAGTTCACTACTGAACTGTCCCCCAAGCCCAGTATGAATATTCTTCAATGTCAGAACACAGTCCAAGAGTGGAGTTGTGTGAGAATTCTGAGTGTTTGTGAGAAAACTTCAAGAAAACAAGAGTCTTGTGACCTCAGTTTCTCTAAAACACGGATTTGTTCTTGGAATGGGTTTTCATGCTCCTCCCAAGTGTAGCAGATAGGAGTGAGTTGACTTCAGCTGTTGTTATTCATGTGTCGCTATGGAAAAACATGTTTTTGCCATGTGCGACTTGTCCTTGTGATTGTACCCCTTACTCCTATGACTCTTCTTAACCCTCAGAGTATAAATTTTCCAAAGCTCCGGATAAAGTTGGCTATCGCATGAGACTTTAGTCTGCCTCATTTTAGGCCCCACTCTCCCAGGTTCATGCCACCAGCTAGAGCAGTAAATACTTCCACATCTTTGGATGGACATAAGGAGCCATCTACTCTGGTATCTGTCTAGGAGTGGATTTGTTAGTGGGATGGTTTGGATGAGAACGGCCTCCAAATGCCCATATATTTGAATGTTTGATTTCCAGTGAACTCTTTAGGAAGGATTAGGAGATGCGGCCTTGTTAGAGAAGGTGTGTCACTGGGATGGGCTTTGAGGTTTTAAAAGACCACACCAGGCCCAGCCTATCTACCTGCTGTTTGTAAATAAGATGTAGGCTCTCAGCTATTGCTCCAGCACCATGCCTGCCTACTGCCATGCTCCCCACCATGATGGTCATAGACTAACCCTCTGAAACTTTAAGCAAACCTCCAATAAAATGCTTTTTTAAAAAAAAATCTGTATCCTTGGTCATGGTGTGCCTTCACAGCGGTAGAACAGTGACTAAGACAGTCAGAAAGCCCAGGAAGTATGTACTTAGATATATTGCCAAGCATCTTTGCAGACTCGGGATGTATTCCCATCCATTAGCACTGTATGGGAGTTTTAGCTCATCCACCTCCTCACAGCACTGGTATTGGTCACCCTTTCAATTTTAGTCATTCTGTGATGTGTGATAGAATCTCATTGGAGCTTCTGTTTTACTCTTCCTGGTGATTAGTAACGATTGACACCTTTTTAAAACTTCTAATTATGTTTGGGGATTTTTTTTTTCCACTAGTGTCAGGTGACTGAAATGATCACCCATTTAAATAAATCTCTCTCAGGTTGCTCTGTGGAGAACTGGCCGCGGAAGCCAAGAGTGCATTTAGAAGACTCTGGTATTGGCCCCAGCAGGAGATAGAGGAGGCAGCTTGGATGTGTGGTAAAGCAGTTAAAGAGAAGCAAGAGGTTTTGGAGGGAGCCTACCAAGGACACCCACTGACTGGTTGTGGGGGAGAAGAGGAGGAGTCAAAGATGACCTGATCAGCCAAACCAATGGTGTGGTACATTCCCCACTGTGGAGAAACGCCGGCTGGTCGGAGCGGGTTCATTGAGTTAGCAGAAAAGTAATCGGAGATGAGAGATTAGGCTGAATCATACCCTAGCAAACTGTGCCAAGCCCAAAATAAAACATAAAAAATAAATTCTAGTCACAAACTGTGTTCAAAGAAACCGCTGGGCACTCACAGAACCACAATGGCTTTGACTCGCTTCCCTACCTTCCAAACCAGCTCGGCAGCACCAGGCAGTTGGCATCTGCCGGCAAAACTCGCATGGTTTCCTTAAGCACTAACGGTGCTAGGTTTTTGTTTTGTTTTTTCTTCTTCCAAGAATAAATATGTCTCCACACAACGAAATGAAAAATCCAGAAATTTAAAATTAGATTAGTTTGGAAATCACTGACATTCTTCTTCTGTGTAAGGTCACTCTGCCCTTGCGGGCCAGCGCTGGGCAAGTGACACATTTCTTTTTCCATCCCACACTTTGCTTATTTTCGTGCATTGCAAAGCTAAGTCCCCATATTTCAAACGTGTAGCACATACGGTAAATACTTTTAGCCTCACTTAAAACTTTGACTTTTTTATACTTCAAGTTATGTTATTATGTAAAACGTGGCATGCCAGAGTGCTGGCTTGCTGGGGCATTTCTACATAAGGAAACGAAATTCCACCCTTGCAGAAATAATAAGCTGACTCTTCAAGTAGCTACAGTGTTCGACCGCCTGCTGCTTTGGTTTGTGTGTGGTGCTTTTCAGTTCTCAAACCAGTGATAACACTACATAAAAGAACCTCATAGCTAATAACAGCTTACTATAGATAGTCCCGGTGCGCAACACCAATCCCATGAGCTATGCACTATTATTATCTCCACTGGACGTATCAGAAAACCGAGTTCAGTAGCTGGCCCAGGATCACTCAGCTGGGAGGCAGCAGAGTCAAGATCAAAACCTAGGTTTATCTCAAACTAAAAACTAAAGCTCTTAATGGTTTCCCAGCCAAAAGTGCAGGGTCAAATTAAGCGTGTGTTCAAGAGCCAGCCCCTCCACCAACTGGCTGTGTGGCCTTGGGTGGTTTCCTCTGGGAACTTCCAGGGTCTATTAGTTTGGGCTGGGGCTTTCCTTCTCGCCACGGTACCTACCTAGCTCATTGAGTACTATAAGACTTAATTGGAATTAATTAATTGGAAGCATGCTTAGGTTCTGCTCTGAAAGTGTTATCTATCACTTTTTAGAAGTTGCTTTATGGCAATAGAGCCCACATCCGATACAATGACAAAATTATAGTTAGCCATTGCTAATTTACTCTCTTGTTTTTTCTTACACCCCCGGGGCTTTGTGCATGCTAGGTTAGTGACCTACCACTGAGCTACATATACCCCAGCCCAATTTCAAAACATTTCCATGATGGCGGTGCACTGATTGTCAATTTGACACACCTGGGAAGGAAAGACCCTCAGCTGAAGACTCGCCTTTGCCAGACTGGCCCGGGACGTGTCTGTGCGGCATTTTGTTGATTAGTGTAGTAGGGCCCAGGCCAGTGTGGGTGTTGACCTAGACTGTATGAGAAAGCGAGATGAGCAAGCCAGGAAGCAGCACCCCTCCATGGCCTCTGCTTTAATTCCCGCCTCCATGTTTGTACCCTATAGTTTTAGGTCAACTTGACACAATCTAAAGAAAGGCGGGAACTTCAGTTGAGAAAATGCCTCCATGAGACTGGCCTATAGGCAAGCTTGTAGGAATTTTCTTAACTAGTGATTAATGTGGGATGGTCCAGCCCATGGTGGGTGGTACCATTCCTAAGCTGGAGGTCCTGGGTTCTATAAGAAAGCAGGCTGAGCAAGCCATGTGGAGCAGGCAGGTAAGCAGCACCCCTCCATGGCCTCTGCATCAGTTCTTACCTCTAGGGTCCTGCCCTGCTTGAGTTCCTGCAAGAACTGTTACATGAAAACCCTTTCCTCCCCAAGTTGCTTTTGGTAATGGTGTTTCATCACAGCAGGAGTAACCCTAGCTAAGACGATGCTTCTGCCTTAAGTTCCTTCCTTGGCTTCCTCAGATGACGGACTCTAACCTGTGAGCAGAAATCAACCTTTTCCACCCCCATGTATTTTCTAACGGTATTTTTTTACAGCAATAGGAACCAAAGTAGAATTTCCTTAGTTCAGAAAAAGAAACCTAGTGTCCACTGATAGTCTCTTCCTCAGTCCAGCTCTCTCATAGACAACTACTAATCTACTTTTCATCCCCATAGACTTTCATATCTATCACAATCTCTAGGTGTTTCACACCCATAGAATCATATAACATAGTACATATTTTTGCTGGCTCAATTGACCTAACATTTCAAAGTTCATCCATTTTGTAGCATATATTAATATTTCATTTTTTGTTGTTATTTATGTTTGGATTTTGTTGGGGAGGGTTGTTTGTTGTCTGGTTTGTTTGTTTGATTGTTTCGAAGCAGAGTTTATGTAGTCCTGGCTGGCCTAGAAACTCACTACATAGACTAGGCTGTCCTGGAACTTGCAACAATCCTCCTGCCTCTGCTTCCTGAGCATTGGAATTACAGATGTATGCCATCACATTTGACTTCAACATTCCATTTCTTTTTATTGCCAAATAATGCTGCAGTATGTAGGCCTATTACGGTCTATTTGTCCATTCATCAGTTGGTGGATCTGGAAGCATTTCCATTTTTGACTATTATTAATAAGATACTATGAACACTTGTGTATAAATTTTTGTGTGGACATGGACATATGTTTTCATTTCCTTTGGGACTGTAACAAGGAGTGCATAGAACTGTAGCTATCAATTATTTGTCACAGCCTCCCTCTATATCTCTGAATGTGCAAACATATAATTCTCACGTCTAAACACATGACTTAGAGTTTATCTTCTAAGTGACCTAATGAGGAAAATATCCTTCCTACTTCACATCACACATGAGACTGGGAGATTCACCTCACAGTTTGTGCCCACAGCATTGTCTGTGCCTTTTTAGCACGTGATCCCCGATTGATTTCTTTGCCAGCCCCACTTGTCAGAAAAAGTCTTGCTCGGATCCCACAGGAGGGCGGATGCCTTACTCTGTGCTTTCCCATGGCGCTCTGAGCTTCATCATCGCCTATGTGACTTTCTACTCTGCTTATCACAACCCACTAGACCAGCCGACCAGACCAGGACTGTAGGGCACCATCACTGTCTTCCTCAACACCATCAATATGCTAAGCACAAGTTTTGGCAATGCAATTGTTATTCACTAGATGTGGCTGAGTGTTTAAAAAAAAAGGAGAGGCTTGTGGGAATAAAAGCACGAGCTGAGCAAGCCTGATGCCCCGGGTTTGCGGTCCAGAATCTATACATAGAAAGCATATCCAGCGGTGTACATCTGTAGTCCCAGGACCCCGCTGTGAGATGGGAAGTGGAGCTGAACCAGAACACGAGCAAGCACGGCAAGACATCAGAGGGACTCAGCCTGGAGGTAAAAGGTGGAAACCGACTTCTGAGGGTTGTCCTCAGACTGCCACCATGCTCACGGTGGTACCTGCTGCACACACGGCCTGCTTTGTTTTCATCCATGGCAAAAGGGAGGCTGGAACCTGGCCCAGGTACACGCCAGGAAAGCCACATACCAAGGACTGGTAGCCATTTTCAATCAGTCACATCACATAGCCGCCACCTGCACGGCCAAAATAGAGAAGACAGGCAGTAATTATGCAGACTGATATAGTTTTTAAAGACTTTATTTTGAGAGCCAGGGTTTGGGACTTGGGGCCTTTTCTTGGCAATGCTCCATTGCTAAGCGACATCCCCAGCCCAAGTCTTTACTTTTCAAAATCACTCAGCACCAACTGAATGCTACTTGGGATGAGTGTCTTGGGAGAGTGGCCTCAAAGAGCCACAGTGATACCAGGATGCCTTTAGTGATTTATAAGGCACATTTTGAACTTGCAGTTTTTATTTATGTCCAACCATAATATAATAGAATGAGTATAGCAAAGTTATAAAATCCATGATATTGAGGGTTTTATTCTCAATTTTTATTTATCTAGTTTTTATGTGTATGAATGTTTTTCCTGCGTGTGTGTGTGTGTGTGTGTGTGTGTGTGTGTGTGTAGATGAATTTCTAAATGGTCTTATTAAATAAGAAACACAGAGCCAAATATAGGGGTGAAAGATCAGGGAAATAGTGAGAGTCACCAGCTAACCTTAACTCACCATGACGCTGTAGCTACTTCCTGTCCTACCCAGGCTTTTATTGCCTTGCTGTTCTGCCCTCTCATTGGCTCTTAGCCCAGCTACCTCACTTCCTTGTACTGCCTGTCTGTACAGACCTCCAGGTCTCTATGGTTGGAAAGGCATGTGTCACTACACTTGGCTGTTCCCTATTGTGGCCTTGAACACACAGAGACCCTGCGTGCCAAGTGATCAGGATTAAGGGCATGTGCTACCACTGCCTGACTTTTGTGTTTACTTAAAACGGCTTGCTATGTCCTCTGATCTCCAGGCAAACTTTATTTATTAACATACTAATAAAATATCACCACTTTTTAGCACAAATAAAATATCACCGTGTGTGTGTGTGTGTGTGTGTGTGTGTGTGTGTGTGTGTGTGTGTATCATATATATGTCTGGTGCCCATGGCAGTCAGGAAAGGGTATCAAATCCCCTGGAACTGAAGTTATGTATCTCTTCAGCACCATGATCTTAGTTTTAGGAGCAGACTAAAAGTCTTTGTTTTCTTCCGTTAAAATGATTCAAAACACGTATCAAGTAAATAAAAGTGCAGATGGAACACAGATATGGGGAATATTATATTCATGGTACAAAAGAATTCAAGTTTTGGATCACTATTTAAAGAGATTTAAAAATATGAAAAGCTCTAAGAACAAAGTATATTTCCTAGAGCAGTGTACCTCCACGGAGACAAGGTGCGTGAGGGGCCAGGAGTACTGCCATACAGGGTTCTAACGCAGCACATCCACAGATGGCTCTGAGACCCAGTATTTCAAACAAGCACGCAAGGCATGCTGGCACTGCTGAGCCCGAGGCACACTTGGAGTATCAGAGTTTAAACTGTAAACATAGTTTAAGGTAATAGGATTAATACTATATACTAGCTTTTGAGTTCTTTTCTGCATCCGGAATGGTACTTTTCCAGTTGTTATTTATTATCTCTGTCTCTCTCTCTCTCTCTATTTCTCTGTCACTGTCTGTAGCTAGAGTTTTCCTGCCTGGTCCACAGTCAGGACAAATCTCTCTCACCTGCCAGTCCCACAGCCGCTCAGACTCAACCAAGTAAACACACAGACTTATATTGCTTACAAACTGTATGGCCGTGGCAGGCTTCTTGCTAACTGTCCTTACATCTTAAATTAATCCATTTCTATAAATCTATACCTTGCCACGTGGCTCGTGGCTTACTGGCATCTTCACATGCTGCTTGTCATGGTGGCGGCTGGCAGTGTCTCTCCGCCTCAGCCTTCCACTTCCCAGAATTCTCCTCTCTCCTTGTCCCACCTACTTCCTGCCTGGCCACTGGCCAATCAGTGTTTTATTTATTGACCAATCAGAGCAATTTGACATACAGACCATCCCACAGTAACTGTCTCTGTCTTTCTCTCTTTTTCGGTGTGTGTGTGTGTGTGTGTGTGTGTGTGTGTCCGTGTCCCTGAGGGATACAAAAGGGTGTCAGATTCCCTGAAGCTGGAGTTACAGGCAGTTGACAGCCACCAACTTGGGTGCTGGGAACCAAACCCTGGCCTTCCGCAAGGCCAGCAAGTGCTCTGAACCCATGGAACCGTTTATTCAGCCCCTCTTCCAAGTGTTTTATAGACATTAAACTTACCACTATTCGCAGAAATTTTGGGGAAAAAGAATTCCCCAATTCTTTAAACACTTTAAACACTTTCCAATCAGCATTACTAATAGTTCAACTTTTCACCACAGTTCTCCATATAATCAGACACAGAGCACAGCAGAAGTGGTGTCATCCGTTTTTTTTTATTTCCATTATTTTTGTAAAAGCAAAGCAGTGAGACAGAGGGCCCTAAAGGACAGCCTTCGCGTGGGCCAGTGCAGGCTCTCGGTGTTTGCTCTGTTCCCACGTCCTGTCTGTGACCTCACTGTGAGACAGAAAATAACCCGGTCCAGGGATCAAAGCCTGAAATGTAGTCTCATTTCCCCACATTCAAAACAAAACAACTCTGGGCAAAGGATTCATTTCTATCCCATGGTTATGAAAAAAATAAAAAAAATACAAAACTCAAACCCACTCTGGAACAAAAACATATTCTTAAAGAAAATCACAATTATCAGTGATTAAAAAAATAAACACTCATGCATGTGTATGTACATAAACTTACAGTTCATAGTCATATGTATACAGATGTAGGCGTTTATAACTGATTCAGCTGCCTGCAGGGGGATTGGGATGCTAACAGCTGCTAATTCACTTCCACATGTGAGTTAACTGTTTTACCTTTATGTGCTTCTTGTTTTCATAAGGATTACAAAAAGTCTTATTAAGAATAAAGCCAAAAAATGGTAAAGGTTTCATTTCAGAGGCCGTGGTGTGGCGATCTGTTGCCAGTCACAGGGTGACAGGCTCCTTCACCTGGCTGAAGTGCGAATTTCAAAAACCTAAGGGTTTAGGGCTCCATCTGCCTGCTCAGTTGGATCCATTTTGTTTTGCTTAATCGGGAAATGCCCATCTAATCTGCGTATCTGGCATCCCTTGAAAAATCAGGCCTGGCAACACTGGGCACAGATTCCTGCTTTAGCTGCAGTTACTAGTCCCTGAGGACAGCTTTCCCTGCTGACTTCCCCAGCAGGCTTCACTCAGCTTGTCTGGCCCCGGAGGCTAGCGTTTAGAATCGCTCATTTATAAGGAGGGTTTGTGAACAGCCAACATTCATTGTCCTCATTACTATCCTGTGGAAAATCTGGCCAAGCAAGTACATTGGAACACTGAAAAGCAGTTTCCTCTCAGCAAAGTGAAAGCAGCTGGCTCACACAGAATTATTCATTGGGTTGGTGGGAGCTGGGTGTATCCTCGTTTAAAGACTTCACATTGCTCAGATGTGCAAGTGACAAATCCTCTGTGTCCACTCCACTCCCCCAACTGTGCAGCTGGCCTTTAGCTCGTAGCCTCTTGGCTCATTTCCTGGGAGACTCATTTAAAGTACTGAGAGGGGCACCAGTGGTGGTCCAGTTTGCTAGGCCAGTCCCCTGTCCAGGTTGCTAGTGGTTAGAGCTGAACTTCCCCTGAGCTAAAGGGTCAAAGGAATGAATAAGATATATGGCAGGGAGAGATGGTATCTAGAGAGTCAAGTTATTCCTTATAAAAAATAAGATGCTTTTTCATGTGCAGCTTAGAGGTGAGGGGCATTCCAGCCACCGGAGCTTTTCTTTATTCAACAAATACTTATTAGACCCGAACTTTGTGCTGTGCCTTGTGCTGAACTGGAAACACAATGACAACTATGATTGGCCCCTGCCCTGGAGAAATTCGTAGTGGAGGCGATTACATAGTGGAGGTGATTATCTACACACAATACTGCAACAGCAATGTGGGAAGTGATGGGCATCAGAGGTGGGAAGGAGTAAAGACCAGTGCTTCAGAATCATCCAGGAGATTCTACAATATTCCCACCTGCTTCCCTCCTCTGCCTTCAAACACACGAAACAGATTTTTTTTGATGTCCTATCACCCCAACCCCCAAAATTACCTTCACCAAATAGAGATACCATCAGCAAGTGGGAGCCCATAGGAAATCACCCAGATCCTGTGGTAACACAGATGGTAGGCATACCCAACTGGGGCTCTGTTGAACTTCAGAGGGGCCGTTAGTACTTAACTAGAAGTTTAGAATTAGTTTAAACATTTTCTTTAAAGTTATAATTCAAAAACAGTTTAAAACCCAAAAGGGATAAACAAAAAAACAATTGCCCGTAGGTTTCAGGAGAAGCTGAGGGCGGCGGGGTGGGTATCCCAAACTATGATCTCCAGAGGACCCAGTCTCTGACTCCATAATGTTTAAAATAAACTCTCAGTAGGAATGAGTAGCTTAGGATTTGATCTTCCCAGGAAGTCTCATTGAACCTCTTATGCCTTTGAAAATCTAATACATTAAAGTTCAGACTTCCTGCATATCTCTTTCCTCCTCTCACCCCAGCCTCTCACACACATTTTTTCCACTATCTAAAAAATGCCTGTCTTCGCTGAGTAAAATTGGAGCACATTCTTAAAGAGGAATCTTTTAAAGACATAAGTGATTGAGATACAACTTGTTTCTCCTGAATCTAATTCTTAACTATTCAGATTCTCGTCACTCTGGCTTCAAACGACAATCTTTCCCTGGCACTTGGCATTAACTTCCGGACTGGTTTTGCTGAGATGCCCCTGGGTGACTTATCTTTCAATGCCTGCAAAGACTTCGTTTTCTATTACTCACAGGTGTCCTGTTTGCCCTGCCCAGATTGAGCCAACCACATGAAAGGTTTTGTTTTGATTTCCCATCTCTTTGCTCCCTGACGCCTCTTCTTTTTTTTTTTTTTTTTTTTTTTTTTTCCAGCTGCAGCTGAAGAGAAACACATGAGCTGAGCGTGTACAGCCTCCCTGGCTTTTGTTTTTGCACTGAGAAAATATTTTCATTCTTTAATTATTTTACTGCCATTTCTCATCTCATTAGGACCCAATTTATGCACAATCAGTTGAATTAATTTTAATTAGCCGCCTTGGATCCCTAAGTTTCCTTAGTAACATTGCAGAAGGGGCTTCAGCTTTCATAATGTCTCCCAGCCTGTCTCTTTGGAGTGTGCTCTACAAAGCAAAGGATGCGAACCAGTGCCTCTAATACGTGTATTTAAAACATTCTAATATGCTGAAATGCTTTGAGAAAAACTTACTTTGGCTTCTCCAGTCTCTTCCTCGTTACCCTTTAAAAAAAAAAAAAATGATGTTACCGACTCTGACACTCCTCTGGAAAAGCTTTGTCCCTCAGGAACATAAAGAATGTTTCATACTGCTGTTTTAAGCCGAAGCCTTCATCGTTATTAATGCCGAAATGTGATCTCATTTTCTGAGAATGAGGAAAGTGATAATTTATAGGGCCCAAGACAATCATGGCAGCTGGCATTTCTTAATTGCTTGTTGTATGACAGCATTGTGCAGGTCACTCTGCCTCTGCCAGCTAATTTAACTATTATTAGCCCATTCTAAAGTGGGCGCAGCTGAGGCACGGAGGGAGCCCCGAAACTTGCCGGAGGTCCAGCGTTGGTGGCAGGGCAATATTTTCACCAAACGCCTCTGGCCCTGGAGTCTGTAGCCTCCCTCACCTCATGGACTGCCAACCTCTCTACATTTGAGGGAAAAGAAAGCAGAGGTGAGGCTGGGGTGTGAGGTGAGGAGGTGAGGCTGGGGTGTTTCCCTTACAAGCCTGTTTTAAGCACCTTTAGTTCTTTCTTTCAATCCCCAGTTCTTCATTTGTAAACCCAACAGTCTGCTAACCCAGGCGCCAAGGCAACTCATTATTTAAATGAATTCCCAGTTCCTTGGAAGAAAGGCTACATAAATATTACAGAAGCACTCGAAAAATATATGAAACGCATCCACCTGAACATAATGGTCTTGTTTCTCACAATAAATAAATAAATGGTGCTGATTGTCTCTCTGGCTCTGTGTCTCCCTTCACTGTCTCACAAGCCAGGCTGCTGAGGTCAGGCTCTGGGCCAGGTGGGAATCACCCCACCCTACCCCACCCCACCCCGAGGCCTCAGGAAACTGCCTCCTGGGTTTTTGACTCAAACCCTCTACAATTCTAAGTCCTTTAAGAAAACTATGAAGAAGCAGAGCAATTCATAAATGGTGGTACACTCGCCCGGCAGCGTGCTATTATTGAGCGGTGGAAAAGATGAATGAACTGAATCTATGCATCTGACGGATGAATTCCCCCAAGTACCGATATTGAAAGATGAGGGGCATAAAAGACACAGAGCTGCATAATTTTATTCATAAAGTGGTTAAGAGCAGGCAAAACCTAGGGTGATAGGTACTGTGTACATGGACCAGGGATGACACAGGGGAAGCTTTACAGAGTGTGTGTGGTAGTGTGCGTTGATTCAGGTGTGGTGATATACAGGTCCATACGTGTGTGTGTGTGTGTGTGTGTGTGTGTGTGTGTGTGTGTGTCAGGCCCATAAGGGGCACCAATGGTTGCACATTTTGTGCAAATCAGAGCTCCACAAGAAAGAGAAAGAAGGAAGGAAGGAAGGAAGGAAGGAACGAACGAACGAAGAGGTCTGGACTCAACTCAGTCGGCGCAGAGGCCAGGGAAGAGGTGCTGTGATTAGGCTGAGCTTTGAAAGCTGAGTCAGGATCATTCAGTGTGGAGGAGCCTGGAACCAGGGTGAGGCAGAAATCAGGGAGGCAGACAGTCTTGAAAATTCCTCACCTGAGGAAAAAAAATCTCCCTGTTTCTCTGGGCTTGGTGAGTGTTCACTGTCTGTAAACACAAAGTGCTCACCATGAGGTAGAAAGGGGGTGGGGGCCACGTGTACCCGCTCTCCCACCCCAGGGCTCAGGTGTGGGTCCCTGAAGGCCCTTCTGGCCTGTTGCTTCTTTCAGCATCTCATACTTTCCTGCCCTCAATCCCTGCTGTAGTTTTCCACTTTGAGTCACACTATGTGCATGGAGGTGGATGAAGAGGTCTTTGCCAGCCATCCTGACGTAAACAGCATGCAGGTCACAAGATCAAATCCATGGAGTGGGAATTCTCACTCAAGCATCCTGTCAAAATTCAGGCAGTTTTCAGTATTAAGAATGATGGAATCCAGCCCGGATGCTTTCTAAACGTTATATTTATTTATGATTGTGTGTATATGATGTGGGTGTGCGGGTGTGCCTGTGTCGTGATGCTCATGTGGAGATCAGAGGATAACTCTGGAGTTGGTTCTCTCCTTTAATGTGGATTCTGGAAATCAGACTCAGATCCATGTGCCCCAAGTACTTCCTGAGCATCTCACTGGCCTGTCAACAAGCATTTCTAAACCAAAATTATTTATGGAACATCTATTTATGCACTTCAAATACATACACACAAAGTCAGATCAGTAAGGCAGGCTCCTTTCTGATGGGAACTTCTTTAGGTATGGTCCTGTGTTCTCACCAGACATGCTAAGGTATCCACTGCAAGCCAATGAACGACGACATTCAGATTTAGTGTGTTTCAACAGGTTAAGATTTTGAAACTGAATGTGTCTGTATGGGGGTAGGGGTGGGGGAGGTATGTGCAAGCATTTGTGTGCACGTGTCTGTGTACATGGGTCTGTGTTTGTGTGGTGTATGTAAATGTGTGTTTGTTATGTGGGGGTGTGGTGTGTGGTGTGTGTATGCATATATTTGTGTGTCTGGTGTTGGGGTGTGCATGGTACACATATATATGTGTCTATAATGTGTGGTACACATGTATGTGTAGATATGTACATGTGTTTAGGCGTGTATGGTGTTCTTATAAGGTGTGTGTGTATGTGCACATGTGTGCATGAATGTGTGCATGTATGTGTATGTGTGTGATAGGTGAGGTGTGGTATGTGCCTGAGTGTATGGTGTGTATGTGTATACATGTGTGTGTGTAGAGTTTGTATGTGTGGATGTATTTGTTTTTGTATGTGTGTGTGTGCTTACATGCAAGCGTGCATGCATGTGTGTGTGTGTTATGTGGTTATGCAGGTGTGAGATGTGTGCTGGTGGGTGTGCAAGGATATGTGTATGTATGTATATGTGTGTGTGGTATATGTGAGGGAGTGTATGAATGTGTATGTGCACATGTGTCTGTGCATGTCTGTATTTTTATGTGAATTTGTGTGCATATATTTGTATGTATGTGTGTGGTATGGATATATGTGTGGATCTATATGTGCATGTGTGTGTCCATGTGTGCATATATGTGTATGTGTGCATGTGTATCTGTGTGTTTTCATGTGTATGTGTGTTTATGGGGTGTGTATGTGTTCATGTCTGTGCATGCATATGTGTGGTATGTGAGTGAAGTATGTGTATGCATGTGTATATATGCATGTGTGCACACATGTACATGTGGTATGTATTTCTGTACATGTTTGTATGTTTGTGTGCACTTGTGTGTGCATATGTTTGTGTGTGTGGTATGTGTATATGTTTATGAGGGGTGTATGTAGGGTAAATGTGTGTGTGTGTGTCATGTGTGGTGGAGATGCATTGTGTGTTTGCTTGTGTGCATGTATGTGTATTCATGGCATGCATGTGCCAGTGTGTGTGCACCCATGTGTGCACACATTCACTTGTGGAATGTACACTAAGTCTGTAGTTTGCAAGGGGGTTACTTGGTGCTTCTTCATGCAGCTGGTGTAACTCAGTGAGTCAGCCCTGGACATGACAAGTGAAGAAAGTGAGTTCCATCGAGGCTAACAGACCCGCACAGGTCACACTGTTGGTACAGATTGTTCACTAAACATTCTTTCAAATCAAGATGGCGTGTGGCTTTTTAAAAGATGAACATCCTAGTGAGATTTTATTCTAATAATCAAAAGGAGGAATAAAGAATATTTAAAAATACATAAATCTGAGACAATGAGCACCTGTGGGGTGAAGGCAGCTGAGCTGTAAAGACAAGATGATGGGGAGACAGTGGCCGCTGCGCACACTTGAGAAAGAAGCTCCTGAGCAGTGGAGTCGGCCTTGGGCACAGACAGCAGCTGACGCTCTTAATGGAGGAGGACTCGGTCATTGATGGATTGCCATCAATCAAGGAGAGGTTGGAAGACAGTTTAGATGCCTGGGATAGTGTTTTTCTCTGCTTTTAAAAATTACTGCTAAAATCATAATGAAAATATTAAAAATATATAAATAAGGACATTTGTATGACCGTTCATCATTGATTGACTCACTCTAATGCTCACCCTGTTCCCAATAAAACTTTATTTACAAAAATAGGCAACTGGCTCTCAAGCTATGGCTTACCATTTTTTAAAATTATAGTAAAATATTACTTATTTAGATTATTGTGTTATTAGCATCTCCTTCATTGTGCTCCAGATATGAATACTCTACTCACTTTACCCTGTTTCAGAGGACCTGGCAAATGGTGTCTTCCTTTCAGATTAGTTTGAATGTAGAACAAGTAAAGTTATGAAAAATCAATTAATTAAACCAAAGTAAAGTTCCACCTGTATTGTGTTTATATAATCCTTCTGTATAGCTGCCTTGTATTCTACATAGGACATTTTTGTGAGTGACCGAGAAATTGAGAACCACAGTACTTTCTAGCCCTAGATGAAGTGGGCTGAGGCCCAAGGACCTCCCTGATCAAATGCTCATTCAGCACTTTGGGAGCAAACCTGTGGCACCAATACACCCAGGTCCCAAAGTAGGGCTCCAGCAAGGACAGCATTGCGTGAATGCTGAGAATCTGCTAATCATCACATTGTTTTGTGCCCTCTAAGGTTCCTATTTTGGAGCTACTTAGTGGATTTTAAGCATGAATTATGGTTCAAAAGCAACTTAGGGAGCCAAAGAAAACCACAGTCCAAAAATGAGGTCAGAATTTCTTTAGCATATAAGTGATGATTGGTCTCAGTCCTGTGATTGTTAAATGTTCATTTTCCAAATACTCTTCAGTAGGAAAGATCATATCCGAGATGTCACATCTGCAAAAATGTACTGCACAGTATTCCATGTTCCAGGACATTATATGCTTTGCTGACTCATTAACAGCCCTTGGATATTTCCTTTTCCTAGTAAGGTATCGGTCAAATTCATTATCACGTCTAGGATCTGCACAACTTTCTTCTAATGGATCTAGTCTATGCTTCAGGACTTCCTGAGATTCAGGTCTGAGACTGTCACCATCCATAGAGTCGTCACAAAATGGTCATAGCTGCCTGTAAATTCTGAAGACAGTTCTCAGGATGGCTAATACGATATTTAAGCACAACAACCCACAAACCATTAATATTTTTTGTGCTCGAACCCTTCAGACTCATCTATGCAGCCATTTATCTTTGGACAAGCTTATTTCTTGCCATGGGAATTTTAAACATCTTACAGTTTTCTATTTAGTTGCTGTCATTTGGGAGTAATTATGTCTATAAGTTTCTTCTATTTTTGCAAAATGTTTTCTTTTGTTATTATTGCTGTTGATTCCTAAAGGAATGGTGCATTTTCTTGTCTCTTTATATTTTACCTGGGTTCAGTTCTTAGCACTATGTGCAATGCTGCATAAGCTGGGTGTGTGGTGCACCCCTGTAATCCTGACACTCGGGAAGTAGAGACAGGAGAACCAGAAGTTCAAGACCATCCTTAGCTACAAAATGAGTTTGATCTCAGCCTCGGGCTAGAGATGAAACAAACAACACAAATATATACATCTATACATATGTATATCTCACATAATAATCCACTAAGGAAGAAAAGTCAAGTCATAGTGAACTTTCTAGATCCACAGAACTCCTCTTTGTCTTCACTGTCAGAAGAGACTATTTGAGATTCAAAATGAGCACAAACCAGAGGGCATGCTGGCAGGCACCTTTCTCTATGGCTGCCAAGTACAAGAGGTGAACCAAGTCTCCGATAAATATCTCCAAGGGTACATACTCATGCTGAACAACTAGGGAATGGCCATCCTGTCCTGGAAAGAACATAGCGCTCCTTCGGTAATTTAGAGGCTCATTTTCTCTCTTTGTGGCTGCCATACACTCTGGGTAGCTCAGTTGGCTGGAGCATGAAGTACCAAATGCTCCACAGGAAAGAACATGCCCTTGGTGCTCCAGGAGTGTAGACACAGAGTGCTCAGCATGCTCCAAGAAGGAGAGTCTAGGGATGAGACCTGAAGAGCCACCCAGATGGGCAAGATGGGGCCACAGGGACAGGCTGGCTAATGGCCTCCAGGAGTTATGAGCCTCCCAAGCCAATTATTTTTCTTTGTATGTGAGCAGAGAATGGTGGAGGATGAGGGATTGAACCCAGGACTATGCTAGGCAAGTGCTCTGCCACCGAACTCTGATGTATCCCCTGACACTTGTCTCTTTCTTCAGGGTCCTAGTACATTTTAAAATGCATGATGACACATGCCTGTGATCCCAGCTACTACAGAGACTGAGGGACTGGGATCACAAGTTAGAGGTCTTTCTAGGCTCTAAAATGAATCCAAAACTAGCTTGACGAACTTAAAAAAAAAGAAAAAAAAAAAAAAAACCTTGTCTCAAAATAAAGACTTAATAAATAAAGAAATAATAGATGAGTGGTAAAGTGTTTGCCTAGAACATGTTAGCCCCAGGTTCAGTCTCTAGTACCATTGGATGGATGGATAGATTGATTGATAGATGATAGATAGATAGATAGATAGATAGATAATTAAAGTTGTTGTATATAAAACTTACAATATATCTAAAGGTGCTTATAGTAATTAAAATTACAAGTTGAAAATATTGTCATCCCACTAGTTACATTTTACTAGAAACTGTGTCCACATTTGAGGCCATCTATGGATGGCAGCCACATGACGCCCACAGTTCACTACTAACATAGATCAGACCTTAAACAAGGTCCTTAATATGCATATGCTGAATAAAGAATTGGACACTCTTTAAGCATAAGTAGGAACTTATTTTTAACTTTGCTTCTTTGCTAAAATGCCTTACCCTATACTCAATTCCTCCCGTTTCGAATCTAACCCTCTCGGGATGGTCTAGCCAAGTTCCATGTACCATATTTTTTAATGAAGTCTTTGTGGCCCAAAGATTGCAGCTCATTTCCTCCATGTTCTGAACTCCTCCTGTGCTCAGAGTCAGAGCCACACATTACAGCTTAACTCCGTAGGTTCCCAACGAGTTCTCACTCCCAACTAGAGAAATCAAGGTCTTGCAGGCAATAACCACGCCTCTTCCGCCTCCTCTGCTGCCTCCGGTTTATTGATCCTAAATACGGAAGTCCATGGGCACCCAGGTGATCATGCGGGTCCTGTCATCATACTCTCAGGCAGAAGTCTTCTCTATGGAGCTGCTTCCGTCTGGATCAGGTTCGTGAGCTAGATTCCCTCCTTCTTGACATCCTGGGGAGTGGTGGAAACTTGAAGAGGTGGGGCCTAATCGGATGTCTTCAGCCAATCAGAGACCTTCCTTCAAAGGGCTGGTGGAACCACAATACATGCCCCACTTTCTTTCACTTATCAGCCATGAATGGGATAAGCAGTTTTTGCTCCCCCATAGATTCCCACCAAAATATGCTGCTTCGACGGGTCCAAAGCAAGAAAGCCAAGTGATCCTAGACTGAAACTTCCAAAACCCTGAGCCCAGATGAAACTTTTCTCCTAAGAATTCATCCTAGCCTAGGGGTGGGATGGAGCCTCTGCTGTTGGCCTTTGCTGGAAGAACCTGGGATCCTGAGCAATGCAATCGGGAGCTCGCTTCCCAAGCTTGGAATGGGAGATGTAGGCAAGGGATTGAGCTAATGCCTGACACCCTTGGATCTCGGAATTACTTTCCTCGGGCTGCAGGGAGGCTTTGGTCTTGGAGTTGTTGGCTTGTGTCTCCTCCAGTCTTTCATGTGCTTATTTTTAAATGTTTGCATGTACACGTATATTCAGATGTGTGTGGGTACATGTGAGGGGTACACATGCATATATGTTCATATACATGTCAAAGTGTTACTATCAGGTGTCTCCTCCATCACTATCTACCTTACATGTCTACCTCTACTGGAGGTCTCTCCCCTGTAGCCAGGGACCACTCTCTTGGCTAGCCTGGCTGACCAGCTCTCTCTGGGGATTCCCTGTCTCTGTCTACCTCCCTTGCAGGAATTACAGACAAGCCCAGCCGGTCTGGTTTTTATGTAGGTGCTAGAGATCCAAACTCACTTCCTCGTGCTTGCATGCCAAATCCTTCACTCACTCAGCCATCTCCCCGGGCCCCATTATGACCTTAACAAAGATCGGCTTCCCTGGGAACTTGGCATTCCTACCGAGAGATTTGTATCTTTGAGAGCAGACTTTCTTGATGTCATTTCTGTGCCATTTTGATGAATAGTGTGCATGATGTGACTCCTGGACTGGGCTCTGTCTGCACTGTAACCTACAGCTCCCTTATTCTTTTATATTGATAATGTAAAAAGATTTAAAATATCCTGTGTTGTCTAGATGCCCTACAACCCCACCAAAAGCCTCTTTGGGAGTTGGAAAGGCTCCCACCTGCTTCAATCCCCTATTCACTGAATCAACTACATGCTACCCGGTCCTCAGCCTAACGGGGTTTTATTTCCCTGCAAACCCATGACATTGTTTAAACAAGCCAGTTACATCAGGAGCCAGGGTCACCTAGTCCCTGGTTGCTACACAGCCGGCTTCCCATAGCACGTACTAGCTTGCTCTGGTCCTAAGTGCAACTCCTCCGTGACCCAGCATGAATGGGGTAGGGGCCAGTATCCCTCTTGGAAACTATATATGTAACTAATAAACCACTGCCAACCTCAGCTGTCCAGTCCTGGGTGCTCAGCTATTTCACACCATTTAGAGCAGGGAAGTGCCTCTTTCCACAAAGGGTTGGGCAGCAGGGAACCAGAACAGCATCCTACACACCACTACCTCTCAGATTCGCCTTCACTACCTCTCTTCATCCTGTGAAGTTCCTGACTAGGTAGGAGACTGGGAACGAACAAATCTCTTGGTACATGATTACAGATCTGTTTTCCCTACAAATAATCCTTCCGAATGAATCATAACAACATTTTCTACTTGCTCTCCCTGTCGTGTGTGTGTGTGTGTGTGTGTGTGTGCGCGCGCGCGTGCGTGCGTGCATGCGTGTGTGTGTGTGTGTGTGTGTGTGTCTGTGTGTGTGTCTGTGTGTCTGTGTGTGCGTGTGTGTTCCTTCATGTGTGGAGGCCAGCGGTCAGTCTCAGGGGTCACTCCTCAGTAGCTGTCCTGTCCACTGTGTTTTTGAGGCAGCGTCTCATATAAGACATAAGACCAACTGAGTTAGGCTGACTGGCCAACAAGCTGTAGGGCTCAGCCTGTCTCCATCTCCCCTGCACTGGGATTCCAGGCCCACACCACCATGCCCAGTCTTTTGGGAATTTGGACTCGGGTCCTCATGCTTATACAACAAATATTACCAATTAAGCTATTTTTCCCAGCCCCCATTTTTGTAATTATTTCAAGCAAGTTTTCCTTCTGCTCACCATACGTATACACTAATAAAAGCCAGCAAAATGCCCGTAGGTCAAATCTGTTCTTAATTTCTACACAGTGTATCTGACATTTACACTGAAATTCATGTGACTAGGAGAGAGGTAAATTGCTTCTGTTTAATTATGGGAGCAAATAGAGTTAGTCTATATCGAGTCTAGTCAAGAGACTAAAACAACTGAACGCATACAGGAGCTTATGTTTTCCCACAGAAGAGTTTAATCTGCTGTGTCTTCAATACCTCCCTAGTTTGTAACTGGAAAATCAAACACTTCCCAAACTCTGTGATTAATAATAAAGCTGTTTGTGATTCAGGGCAAGTTTCACTTGTGATATTCTGTTATCTTTGGTTCTCCATGGTCCAAGGAGATGGAGGCAAGTTTTGCTTCCCAGGGCTCTTGCTGGTAGGGTAACTACATACAGCAAGCAGCCTGTACAAGATTCCTGTCACACTTTTTCTTTTCTTTTGTTTGTTTGTTTGCTTGTTTATTTATTTATTTATTTAGAGACAGGTCTCTCTGTGTAGTTTTTGCTGTCTTGGAACTTGCTATGTAGACCAGGCTGGCCTCGAACTCAGAGATCCTCTCCTCCTCCGGTGCTGGGATTAAAGGTGTGTGCCACCACACCTGGCCCCACCACACCTGGACACAGAACCTGTCACTTCTTTGCTGGAGGGGTGGGGGTGAGAGGGAAGTGGGATTGGAGCCCAGGGCTTTTGGTGAAGGAAGACTGGAAGGAAGGTTGATGATAGCTTACTTAAATCTGCTGCTTACACTATTCCCGGCCTTGCTGGGATGGAATGACACAGTTTGCAACCTCAGCTCTACATGAGGAAAACGGCAGGAGGCAAAAATTAGTGGGAAATGATCACTGAACAATTCCAGAAAGCTCTAGATTGTAAGCCAAGTGCAAAGCCCTTCTTCTGAAAGACTGTTGAGCAGGGATCTGGCCACACCCAGCCGCACTGCTACTCCTTCCAGAATGGCTGGCAGGATGGAACGCCCGGGACGCTGGGACATGCTGATCGTGCAATAATTATAAAACTATTATCAGAGTCAAGGGTACATGCTCTGGGCGGGGAGGAGGAGGGAAGGAGATGTTTCCAATCAACTCAAATGGCTCCTTCCTGGAGATGAAACACTTCAACAGCGGCCAGGGGCCTGTGGGCCAGGACCGCCTGTGCTTAGAGACTCTGGGGCCGCAGAACAGGTGACTTGGCTGCACACTGCGCAAGCTAATGTTCCAAGGCTGCTCTCTCCCCGAGCATGGGCTCAGGGCCTCTGCTTTCAAAACAGTGACAGGAGGACGTGCTTTGTTCCCCGCAGCGCTGGGAGAAAGTACAAAATAAAAGAACTTTGCCTACACTCCAAGGGAGGGGGCAGGCAGGATGCCAGTTCCTGGGGAAAAGCAGGACCGCCTCTTCTCGCACTAAGAGATCTGTGCTCGGTGGGGAGGGAGCCCCAGGGCAGCAGCAGCTAGCTCTCAGTCTGCCAAAGTTCACCCACTTGAGCATTGACTGCTGCCCGCTTGATAGGCAAGAACAAACCCCACCCATATTTGAACACGAAGTACTGTCACGGTTCTCAGTATTCAATATATAAATTTGCTAGTTGCACTTCAAACTCTTTTAAGGGAAAAATGCGGAGGAAGCACATTTTTCATAGCCTAAGGATTATTTTAACGGTTTCATTGTACACTATTATATTTGAATATATGTGTTTGTAAGTCAGAATACACGTACATAAGTGTTATTGAGATTGAGAACATAAGATTTAGCAACTTACTTTTAAATGCACATTTCAAAATTTACACTGTCACACGTATTTATTGTTTTCCAGAAGATCCTCCTAAATTTTTCATCCTACAAAACTGACACTCTTGGATGGGGGTGCAGCTCTGTTGGAGAGTGTTTGCCTCACCATGCAAAGCCCTGGATTTGATCTGCAGTGCTCCCACCCCCTACCCCTGTAACAGTGGGACACTCCATGCTCTCTAAATATGAATTTCCCCAGCACACACCCCCGGCCTTTGGCCACCACCTGTCAACTGTCAACCTCTGTGATTTTGCCTGCTTTAGGTCCTTCATCTGAGCACAGTCATGCAAACCGTCCCTTTGTGTCAATTATTGCTGAGTAGAATATCCTCAAGGGTTACTCACTCTGTAGCATGTGACAAGATGTCCTTTTTCTAAAAGAAACATAACACTGTCTTGACTGACACAGGGTTTGTTGTTATTTTATTTTGTGTGCTCGAGTGTGTGTGTGTGTGTGTGTGTATGTGTGTGTGTGTGTGTGGTATTTACCTGTGCAGATACATACAGACAGAGGCCAGAGGAGGACCTCAGGTTCTCCCTTCATTGCTCTCCACCTCACGTTTTAAGACAAGGTCTCTCACTGAACCTGAAATTCACCATTTTTGCTACCTGGCTAGACAGCGAGCTCCCGGGCTCTGCTGGTCTCCGGCACCACCACTGGGGTTACAGGCACACACAGACATACCCGTCTTTACCTGGGTGTTAAGAGATTCAAGTTTAGTCCTCACACTTGCGAAGAAAGCGCTCTTACCAATGGAGCCATCTCCCCAGCCCATTCTTTGTATGTGCCACCTCTTTTATCCACTCATCTGTCAATGGACATTTGGGTTATTTCTACCTCTTGGCTATTGTGATAATTATGTATATGCAAATATCTCTTCGAGACCTCACTTTGAATTCTTTTGAATATACACCCAGAAGTGAGATAACCCAATCACATGGTAGTACTATTTTTAATGTTTTGAAGAACCCCCATACTGCTTTCCAAAAAGGCTACCCAATTTTACATTCCTACCAATAACATGCAGAGGTAAGAATTCTTACGCATCATCAACAGATCCAGTCCTTTTCTGTTCTTTGGATAGTGACTATTCTAAAGGGTGTGGAATAATGTCTAATTGTGGTTTTGACTTGTATTTCTCTTGTGAATATTATATTAACTACATAATTAATAATAATTTCCATTTTCACATGTTTGTTGGTCATTTGTAAACGTTCCTTGGCTAATTTTCTAGTCAAGTTATTGCCCATATTTTAACTGGGTTACTGTTAATGGCATGGAAGTTTCTGATAATATGCCAGATTCTAGTTTCTCATCACACATATAATTTGCAAATATTTTCTCCCATTCACAGGATTGCCTTGTCACTATTTTGTTGACATGCAAGAGTTCACGAATATGTTGTAATCCTATTTACCTTGGTTTTTTGTTGCTTGTGTTTTTGCTGGAGTATCCATGAAATCATTGCAAAATCCAGTGTCCTTTAGTTTTTCCTTAAATTTTCTTTAAATTTGCAGTTGTTCTATCTTTATTCATTTTTATTTTATATATATGGGTGTTTTGCCTGCATGTATATATGTGCACCATGTGTGCCCAGTGCCACTGAGGCCAGAAGAGGGTGTCAAACCCCCTGGGATACAGACAATTGTGAGCTGCCATGTGAGTGCCAGAAATCAAGCCTGGGTCCTCTGGATGAGTAAGCAGTGCTCTTCACTGCTGACACAGCTCTCAAGTCCCCTTATGCTTTCAGACAGAAAATTTTTAGATTTATTTATGTGTACGACTAGTTTTGTCTGCATGTAAATATGTGCACTATATGTGACTGGTATCTGTGGAAGTCAGAAGAAGGCATCAGATTCCCTGCAACTGGAGTTTTGGATGTTTGTGAGCCACCATGTGGGTGCTGGGAACTGAACCTGGGTCCTCTTGCAAGCACATCGGTGAATAAGGATTCCTCTTTTCCAATATCTGTGGGAGCCCAGCTCCCACTTTTAGAAGGGTTCTTAGGTGGAGGAGAGAGGAATGAGGAAATATCAGATAGAAAGATAGACCTAGACGACAAGAAGAAAGACAGAGACACAGGATAGCTTCGGGAGGACCTGGGTCAATACCCAACAGCCCAGAGGTTTATTCAAAAGGGCTTTTTATAATATTTCAAGGGGAGAGGCAAAAAACCTCCCCTTTGCTAGATCAGTGCACACCATACAGCCAAGTGTAGACCCTTCCAAACACCTGGTAACCACTTGGCCAAATCATCTCCTTATGCAGCCCTGCTGAGTAAAGCAAGCCCAGATTCTCTGACCCTGAGTAATTCTCACTAAGAAGCCTCTGTGGGTCTCCACACATATCCTTACTGGCATTCCATGTCCTTTGTTTTATTGGTGGCAGCCATTCTGATTAGCATGCAATAGATGTTCCATTTTCTGAATAATAAAATAAAAGCTCCTACTCTGCAGAGCTGAGTCACACTGAAATGTTCTGGTTCCTATAGCTCCCAGTTACACTGATGACGAATCTCCACCTCCACTTCCTTCCAAATGCTAGTCTTATTATTGCTGAACGTTCTTATAACCCACACTGAGGTTGCAGGACGGTCAATGTACCTTTCACTTGATGAAGAAAGCACAGCTGGAATCAGGAGACGTGGGTCCTAATCTGAGATCTACCCTTGTAGACACAGTTTCAAGTGTCAGCGGATTAACCGTTTCCCTCCAGAATTCACTAGCTGAAGCCTAATCCTCTAGTACTTTAGGATGTGACAGGGCCTTTAAATAAGTGATTTAAGTTGAAATGAGGCCATGAGAGTGATCCTTAAATACAAACTAGTACCTTATAAGAAAAGGCAATTTGGACACACAGGGAGACTCTGAAAAGTGGCATACACAAAGAAAAGGCCTGTGAGGTCACAGTAGGAAGAGGAAGGAAGCCATCAACAGAGGCATCAGCAGAGCACAGTAAGGCCTCAGAAGAAACAACACTGGTTAACGCATGATCTTATGATCTTGCAATTCCCGCCTTTAGAACCATGTCACGCTTTGAGTCAGGCGTCTGTTTTGAATGCTTGGTCCACAGCTGGTGGGGTAGATTTTTAGGAGGAGAATACATTGATATGGGGAGACATAGGGGAAACCAAAATAGGAGGATTAAATAAGGAGGGAGACGGAAGAAACAGGGTAAGGGCGGGAATATGGGGAGAGACAACTAACATAAAAGGCCGTTTGAAAAACCATATGGGAACCTACTTCAGAAGATGCTTCCTGAATTATACACATATATGAACAGAATCCAAAGAGAGTCAACAAATACTACAGGAGACAATGTGCCAGCTAGACATCTTACGCCACCAAGTAAAACCGCCAGTGCCAGGAATGGGTTACATCTCGCTGAGCCATTGGCCAAATGAACTCCATGGAGAACCCCAAACACCACAGGCCATTGACAACCATTGCTCTCCACAAACTGATGGTAAGGCACCATGGCAGAAGACAACACCTACCTGTGTCATTGAACACAGAGAAGTCAAGCTGGTGCCTAACTAGAAGCTCCACCCTTACTGACTAGCATCAGTAAGGCGCTCTGAAGGATACCAGAGGAGAAAGGTAACCATTGACTCAACCACAAGCTCTGTGATCTACAACTGCGACCTGTCTGTAAGATGCACTGGTACAACAGTGAGACAAATGTTATTGGAGCAACCAACCACTTTCCAGCTGAATCTAAGGCCTACGCCATGAGATGGAACCTATCCCTGACATACCGAAGTGGCCAAGAACCTGAGACTAGACAGATTATGGGCTTAGGGGAAAACCTAATACTGTTCGTTTGCTAAAGGAACACAGCAATAAATGGCTCCTAAAAACATACTGCTATTTCCCACAGATCAGTGCCTCGCTCAGCCCTCATCAGAGAAGTCTCTTCTTGCAGTAGATGGGAAGTAATATACGCAAATTTGATCAAGTTTCCATATACAGAAAAGGGGGTAAGGGGGGGGGGGGGGGATGGGGGGGGTGGGGGGGGAATAACAGCATCAAGCACAGCATCGTGAGACAAGTGAAGGAAAAGGTCCCGGTAACTCCTGCATGGCTGAGACAAGGACCACAGCTGAACAATGTACAGATCATGAGAGATTTTGGAGCACTCAGTCTAAAGGGGACGTCTTCATAAAGGCTCTCCCATGGAGACACAGGGATCTATGTGGAAGAGGAAGCAGAAAACTTGTAAGAGCCAGAGGTGACGGATGACTCCAAGGGAACAGTGTTCTCCAGACACAACGGGACCGATGCACACGTGAACTCACAGAGACCTTGACAGAACACACAAGGCTTACACAGGTTCGAGCTCGACGGGGGCCCAGCACTGAGAGGAGAAAGTAGACACCGGGCTCCCACGCCTAACCAAGAAGCTATCGGCAGTTGGTAACATCTGCTGGCAAAGGGAAAATCCGCTTTCTCCAGTGGAGTCTCCCTGGGTCTACTAACCACACTTCAGGGCAGGCCCCATGCCCAGAAGTGGTTGATGAACACAAAACAAACTCAGGGGTATTTCTGGAGACTTTTTGTCATATTTTGCTTTGTACAGGCTTCTTGTTGTTGTTGTTGGTGGTGGTGGTGGTGGTGGTGTCGTCTTATTGGTCTTTTGCTTGTTTGTTATGATTTCTGTTTTTTTGTGTGGAAGTTTTCAGTGTGTGTTTCTTGTTTTTTGTTTGTTTTTAAAGAGAGAGAAATAAAAGAACATAAAACTAGGTGGGTAGGAAGATGGAGAAAACCTGGGAGGAATTGAGTAAGGGGGAAAGCATGATTAAAATATGTTTTGTATGAAAAAAA
>CABHPQ010000271.1:0-19945 GCA_902168405.1 Peromyscus aztecus
CTCGGCCCAGGATCTGTAGACAACCTGCCCACACCTTCCCAGTGACCTTGACCCATCTCTACTCCCAGGATGTCTGACCCAGTAAAAGTGCTATGTGCACAGCTACACACTGAAAGGACACCAGCCCATTTGAGCACGTGTCTCTGGCAGGCCTTGTCCTTCTCCCGATTCTGTCTTGCTAAAAACCATTTGATTACATTCCTGAAGCTAGCCCCCAAAGTCCATTCCCTTATCTGGCCATATCCTCTTCCTGAGGCTGACTACCAAGATCCACCAATCAAAAATCCCCTTTGGCTCACCTAATTAACATACCCAATTAAAATTAAGTACCTCATTCCAAGGCAAGATTTCTCATTTTACCTTTAAAAACCACTGTTGTGCCCATGTCTCAAGAAACCCCAATCAAGGCCTTTCGGCATTCGGCATTCTGCTCTTGTGAATGACTCGCTGTCTCTTGTCTCTAATTTTTTAATTCACAGCCCCTCACTCGGACATGGTGAACAGGTTACCATAGTGCAGGCGTTACTGCAACAACCACAGAGCCAATAACCCCTGCAAGCACACAGAGGTTTTTTAATAACAAAGCAAGGCGTAGGTTTGGTCGCATTTCCAAACATGCAGCATAGCACGTGGAGGAGAACGGCCCCAGCACTCACTTGAAGGGGTTTACATAGGAAAAGTTTACATCCAGAGATTACATATCTTGGGATTGGACGAAGGGACTAGGGGTAAGTAGTTCTTTGAAGTTACTGGCTGAACTATAAGCATGAGGTTACTGATGGCTAACAGGATTCAGGGTATCTACAGAGCCATAAATTTTTTACTCCCTATGTTCTGCTTTGGCTGAACCCAGGATATGTACATTCAGATTTATTGTTCCGGTCCTATTATCCCATAAGTTCAATTTCTGGTCAGTTGAGTCCATTGCTCCCCATATCCTTTTTTACCAAGTCCAGGATATACTGATTTATTGTTTCAGCCTTATCTTCCCATGAGCTCAACTTCTGGTCAGTTCTAAAACTGCTGGTCAGCAAATACCTTTGGAGGAGGCAAGGGAATGTCTCTCAAGATGGCTACTGATTTTTCCCTTTCACCACCGTTTGCCTATGGGCCAGGTGTAGATGTAACCAACCGTTTTATAAATAAGAAACACAGAACCAATGCAAAGAAGAAAGCCAAGAGGTCAGAGCTAAGAGCCAAAACCTTACCCTTCCTCCTGCAGTGGTCCTACCTCTCCGAAGGAGCCCATACTTCCTGTGTTAAAGTCTTTAGATAGTCTCTGTTCTGCCTTCTCATTGGTTGTAAACCCAACCACAGGACTGCCTCATTAGGGTCTGTCTATATAGACCTTTAGGTGTTCTATGGTTGGTATTGAGATTAAAGGCATGTGTATCCAATGCTGGCTGTATCCCTGAACACACAGAGACTTACCTAGCTCTGTCTACCAAGTGCTGTGATCACAAGTGTACACCACCACTGCCCTGCTTTCCTATGGCTTGCTAATAGCTCTGACCCCCAGGCAACTTTATTTATTATACAAATAACATTTTGGTACAAAAGAAAATATCACCATAGCCAGGTCTATCTCCCCTCTGTCCAGAGGCAGTCCTTTGTCCCTCTGGGAGAAATATCCCTGTCACTTTCTCTGGTCCCATTCCCCTTCTTTGTGTTTGTTCCTTATTCTCTCTCCTCTGTCCCTCTGGGGCAAAGAAATCTCCTTCAGACTGAGAACTTGGTCTTGGGGGTCCTGAGCAGATACTTTTTCTTTCATACAATGTGACTTTTTTTTGAGAAAAGGTCTTCCTGTGTATTGCTGGCTGTCCTGGAACTCACTATGTAGACAACCAGGCTGGCACGGAGTTCATAGAGATCCACTTGCCTCTGCCTCTGGAGCACTGGGATTAAAGGAGTGTGATAGGTATTCCAACCATGCCCCATGGTCGCACATGCCTGGTGGGACACTTAGATGACTCCACCTAGTGACCCATGCTCCATGGTTACACGGTCCATGTGTTACCTGTTAGGTCCACATGGTTACTTGACCACGTGATCTCTATGCGTGGGCCTGTGTGTGCAGGTGCGACCTGGCCTTTATAAGGTGGCGACATATTCCACCCGTCTCTTTCTCTCACGTGTCTTTCCACAGACCTTGTCACATCTATCCGTTTTTCTTTGTCTTGATAAAACTCTTGTTAGTGGATTTTGTCATGTGTCATGATTTTTCCTTTGGGGCAAGAGAGCTGAAAAACCAACAGCATATGCCGTCAAGCCTGGCCTAATATGCTGTATATGTTAGGAAATTATAACAAGAAAGATTGCATGTTTGATTCAAATACAGTTTATTTTTCGGTCCTTTGAATTAAATATGAGGCCTTGCAACATGCTAGGAAAACCTACCTGAGCTATACCCCATCCCTTCACTTTTTCAGGGTTTCTACCTCTGATTATTTTTTTACATTCATTTATATATGCATTTATTCAGTGTGTGTAAGAGAGAGAGAGAGAGAGAGAGAGAGAGAGACAGACAGACAGACAGACAGACAGACAGACAGACAGACAGAAAAGACCAAGTATGAAGGTTTGAGGACAACTTGCAGGAGTCAGTTCTCTCCTTCCACCATGTGCATGTGGGTTCCAGGGCTGAAACTCAGGTCATCAGGTACGGCAGCCAGGTACCCACTGAGCAGGCTTGCTGTCCCTGTACAACATGGTGTCTTCAGAATTTCTCTGATGACACCTTGACACTTCACTCTGTGTGAATCCCAGTAATGTCACTGTCCACATCCTCCTGGCCTCTCCACACAATGGCCTCTCCTACCACATGTGTGGACCATGACGATGCCTTTGGTTTGTGTCCCTGTGGCCTCTGCACCCCTGACTGACACTTCAGGGCTGCACACATCTGTCCTGCCAACCAGAGGAAGGGTTGCCCAGAGAGCTTGAAGCCACAGGAACATACTGAGGTGGGCTTTCAGTGGAGCTTTGTGTCTTGAGAGGGATTTTGTAAAGACAATAAAGGTGGAAACTTGGGATTGTCACTACTTTGGCCACACTAAGCAAGCAAGCAAGCAAGCACTCCTCTGGGGGACCTGGGAGCTGATGGACAGGAACCAATGACCTTTTTTGTTTTCTGTTTCCTCAAACATCTGCCTTTTGTAAACAATCAGGAGGCTGTTAGGCTGTTATGGCTGAGGCCACAGGGGAAGTGATTGTAGGGAGAAGGACTGGTGGTCACTGGCTACTTCAATCTCAATGTCAGAGGCTGTCAAATGGAAAGTGTGGAAAAAGAAAGTTCAAAAATTATTCATAATACTGCCTCACCTGAACTTCCTTCAGTCTACATGAACAAGGATCAAAGGAAATATGAATGGCCTAGAAAGGCAGACAGAAAATGCTCACAATATGGCAAGACAAGCTGCCTGGAGACACTCAGGGTCAGACCTGAATTGTGATTAGTCCTATCCTGGGAGGGGGCTGTGGTCCCTGAGGGCATCTGGACTGAAGTACCACTGGCTGCAGGTGGGGGTGCCTGGGGCCTCTTCTCAGACTTAATGGTTTATCAAAGCTGCTTCTTTACTAGACTGGGAGGAAAGTTCCAACACCTAGCTGACATCTGTGGACAGATGAGAAGGGGAAACACTTTTGCCTGTGGACAAGAACTCTAAAGGAGCCCTTAGAAAAACAAATTTAAAGAAATTATTTTGTTGTGTGCAGTTTACCTGTGGAGGTCAAGGGACAACTTAATGGGGTTGGTTCTCTCCTTACCTGTAGGCCCTGTGGACTGAACTCAGATCATCAGGCTTTACTTGATGAGCCATCTCATGATCCTAATGGTGTCTCAGTGGTCAGGCAAAAGTGTAGGCACTGGTACAGGCCAGAGGTGGTGGATCCTCTGGAGCAAGAATTGCAGCTGTTGTGCTGCCAGATGTTAGTACTGGAATAGAACTCAGGTCCTAGGTAAGAGCAGCAAGTGCTTTTCACTGTTGAGGCATCTGGCTCGCCCCAATAAACCTCCTTGTAGAAGAATAAACTACTGCCAAGCATTGTGTCATGCACCTTTAGTCCAGCACTCAGGAAGCAGAGGCAGGGGGATCTCTGTGAGTTGGAGGCCAGCTTGCCTTGTCCACAAAGCAAGTTCCAGGACAGCTATGTTGTTACACAGAGAAACCAAGAAACTTCATTTTCTACAAAGTGAGGTGGAGTGATGACAGCGGCCCCTCCAGGCTCCTGGAGCTATGAAGTTAGTAGCTGTGAGGACCTGCCCCACCGGCAACTTAGGTCACCTGTGAAGAGGTGGCCTGAACCCAGGAAAGGCAAGTGCGTGCTGAGTGCTGGTTCCCAGCCTCCCTCTTACCTGGTGACGATCAGACGCAGTGGGGAGTCAAGTCAAGCAAGAACTCGTTTATTGATAGGCAGTAAGCTGCTTTTATACCAGAAAACCTCCAAACCCTAGGAGGGGGTGAAGGAACAAACCAATCATTTTAAAGGGCACCCTATTTACAAATTTACCCTATTTATTTACAGTGTTTATGTCCTGACACTATCTCTTGTTTTTTAGTATCTTATCTTAGCATAAATAACTTGAGCTAACTTTCTTTTTCACCATTCGTATCCACTCTCTGCATAAACCTCTTAAAGCTTAAGCTCTATTTATCTGAATTTCTCTAGGCACCCTCTTTGCAGCCCATGTATGCCCCACAGATTCCCCCTTTCTGTTTTTTAAATAAGGTGGGCTGTTTATCTGTTTGGCATTCCCCCAGTATAGCTTGCCCTCCTGCAGGTCCAGAGCCAGTCCTTTGGGCCACCCGAGGGAGGTGTTCACCAGGACATGCCGGTCTCGCCCATCCAGGTTGGCACATTCGATTTTGGGGTTTTTCCCCCAAACTGTCCAGTACACGTAGCCCTCCAGTGGGTCCTAGTCGATGGCAATGGCATGCCGAATGTCGCCCACCTGCAGCACTATGTCTGTGAAGTCAGGTGGGTCCAGAGAGATCCTTCTCAGGTCTGTCCTCCGGGCAGCAGCAGTACTTCCTCAGCCCCTGCCTTACAAGTCTTGCCATTGTCTTGCAATTGCACACCAGTAGGGCAGGCACACGAGTAGAAAGGCTCCCTCGGAGACAGCAGGCACAGGTGGGAGCAGCCACCATTGTCCTCCTCACATCGAGTGTGGAAGGGAGGCTGCCACTTCTGGTTCAGCACCTGAATGTCCATGGGTGAGTAGAAGGCACTGAGGATCTCCTTTTTCTTCTCCCCTGTCCACTTATTGCAGCTGTGGATAGAGCAGGTCTGCCAGTCCGTCCAGTAGAGTGTGTCCCCAGAGAGTGTCAGGGCAAAGGGCTGAATGATGCTGCCCTCTACCACCTTCTGCCGGAAGGAGCCGTCCAGGTTGGCACAGTGGATGAAGATGAGCTTGGCGTCAGCCCAGTACAGCTTTTCTTCCTCCAGGTCGATGGTCAGCCCATTGGGCCAGTAAATGTCGGAGTCCACAATAATCTTCCAGGTACTGTCATCCATCCCTGTCCGTTCGATTCAGGGTGCTTCCCCCCAGTCAGTCCAGTACATGTACCCATGTGCAGGATCCAGGGCAATGGCCCTTGGCTGGTCCAGGTCCTGCCAGAAGAGAACCTTACGGGACGTTCCATTGAGGTTGGCCACCTCGATACGGTTGGTCTCCGAGTCTGTCCAGTACAGCCTCTGGCCAACCCAATCGCAGGCCAGGCCATCCGGTGACACGAGGCCAGAGATGATGACGCTCTGTGCAGCAGCTCCAGTCTGGTTTAGGTAGGTCTGTTTGATGGCCTCCTCGCTCACATCTGTCCAGTACACAGCGCCCTTGGAGAACTGGAAGTCGACAGCGGCCTCATCCTCCAGGCCACTGGCCACAATGGTGGACTCCAGCTTCACTCCACCTGCATGCACAAGGTGCACATCCCGGCGCTTGTCAAACAGCAGGAGTGGTGAGGCCGCGGCATGGCGGGGGCCAGGCTGTAGCACAGCGCCAGCAGCTGCGGTGGCGGCGGCGGTGGGGGCTCCATGGCGCGTGCGGTGGCGGTGGATCTTCACGGCTCCCGGTGCCTCCTGCACATACTTCTCCCAGTTCAGGGCCCAGCGAGTGCTGACCTCCAAGCTGTCTGGGTTGCAACAGAAGGGCAGACTTTCCCCTTCCAAGAGCCTAGAGGTTTGTGGGAGCTACACGCTGGGAAGGAGCCTTTGATGAAGGAGAAGTGCACATGGGCGCAGCCTGACATCTGTCCTCCCGCTGGGTTGTGGACTCCAGGAAGACCTGGAGGAAGATGTAAGCGAAGGGAAGCTACCATTGCAAATGTTGAACAGTTCCCAGAAACTGTGGTCCAGGCTTTCGGTTGAGGTAGAGAAGGTCAGTGTCCTCATGAATGTCCTCATGCAGCTGTGTGCGGAAAGATGCTGGCCCAAGTGAAAGCTGGGGACTTCTTCAGGAGCATAGAGCAGGGGTTTGTCATCTGGCTGTCCACATACAGCCTCTCTTAGTAGGCATCCATTGAGAAGTAGAGGTCTAGTGGGGTTTTGCTCAGCAGCGGCAGCAGCAAAGACAGTTTTAACCTCAGCCCCGGGGTGCCGGACATCGCTTTCGCCATTGGCTGTGCATGTGAGGGCTGCAGCATAAGAGCAGGTTGGTCTATGGCAGTGGGGTGCAGCCACACCAAAGGCCATCTCGGGATAGTCGCCATTGTCCCCAGGCTCCGAGGACGTTGAGGAGCCAGTAGTGGGGCCCTGGGAAGTGGTAGCAGATACTGGAAGCAGGTGGTAGAGTTCTCCTGGGGTGTGTGTCAGAGACTGCCTGCCCTTGAGGGTTGTGGGGGATTCCTGTGGTGTGTTTTATATGCCATTGCTCAAAGAACTCTGCCATGGCCCTGCTGGTGAAGCAAGGGCCATTATCTGTTTTAATTTGTAATGGCAGGCCCAGAGTAGAAAAACATTGAAGGAAATGGGAATGTGCATGTTTGGTCCTTTCTCCCGTGTGGGCTGTGGCCCAGCAGGCCCCTGAAAAGGTGTCTAGTGATACAAAAATATACTTAAGATTGCCAAAGGGCGAGAAATGAGTAACATCAGTTTGCCATAGGACATTTGGCTTCAGCCCTCTAGGGTTGGCCCTGGTGTCTGTAGGGGAGGCACTCTGAGAAAGGGCTGGCAGCCTTGCATGTCTGTACTATTTTGTTGAGATCTTTAACACGTATGTGAGGGAACCTATGCTGCAAGCCCCTCCAATTAAGGTGGGTCAGGTCATGTAGCCTAGTGGTCTCCTGTAATGTAAGCATTTGGGTCCCAGAGGCCAACTCATCCACCCAACTATTCCCCCTAGCCAAAAACCCTAGAGGCCTGGAGTGCCCTCTCAGGTGTGACACGTGAATGGGATGCTCCCTCCCCTCCAGCAATCCCTTGAGGCTCATCATTAACGGAGAGATAGGGTTTGCATCCAGGCTAATGTGTGTTTGGGGCAAATGTGGTAGCAAATTCACCACATACAGGCTGTCAGAATATAGATTGAAAGTCCCCTGAACATTTTGAAGGGCCATGATAACTGCCAACATTTCTTTATATTGTGCTGATCCATGGCAGGTTTGGAACTCCTGCACGTCTGGGGAGTCTGGATCATCTCAGAAAACAGTGAAGGCCATGCCTGCTCTGCCCCCATCTGTGAATACATGAAGGGCATCTGGGATGAGTTCTGATGGGAACAGTTGAGGAAGTTTTAACGGGAGTCTCCAGAGCATGACTGTCCATGGGGAAGGCCCATAATGGCAGCCAAGGGACCCTAAGAACCCTTCAAGGGAGAGTGCGAGCCGGGCATTAGCTCTGGAAAGCCATTCCACATCAGCTATCTGAAAGGGGAAGACAATAGATTGAGGGTCAATTCCAAAGTGTTTCTGGGCTTGTGTTCTACCTCTGATTATAGCATCTGCAAGCTGATCAGCCTGAGAGTACATTCGCGGCACGCTCCCCAGGGAGGTGTGGACCCATTCAATAGGCTCTTCTTCCTGTACCAGTACTGCTGAGATTAGGGTGGCAGTTGTGAATAACCAGAGGGAGATGGGAAGATCAATAGAATATCTCCTTAGGGAGACCTTATCAAGGGTCTCCTGAATCTGTAGGAGAATGGCCCGATGTTCAGGTGTGAGGACAATGATATCCTGAGGTTTCTTGCCTTTTAGCAAGGAGAACAAGGGTACAAGGTCCTCTTTGGAAATGGGAATCCAGGGCAGTAACCAGTTGATTTCTCCCAGAACACTCTGTAACTAAGTTAGGGTCAAGGACACAGGGACATCCAGCTTGGGCTTGAGTGGGCATGCTCGGGTCAGAGTAAGCTCTGTACCAAGAATCTTAAAGGGTGCCACCCTCTGAACTTTGTTGGGGGCTACTGTGATAGTTGTTCTAGCACTTTGTATACCAGATCTTGCAAGTGAGAGGGGTCTCTATGTCCCAAAATGATGTCATCCATATAGATACATGTAAGTGACCCATCCTTCCTTAACAGGGGCCCTAATAAGGTGACTAGGTATTGTTGACAGAAAGCTGGGCTATTGGGCATTCCCTGAGGTAACACAGTCCACTCAAACCTCTGATCAGGTTGAGAAAAATTGAGGGAAGGAATGGAGAAGGCAAATTTAGAACAGTCGTCTGGGTGGAGGGGAATAGAGAAAAAACAGTCCTTAACATCTATTACCACCAGGGCATACTCAGCAGGTATGGCTGGGACCCAGGGCAAACCCCTCAAAGGGGTGCCCACTAATTCCATCCTTTCATTTACTCTTCTTAGGTCCTGCAGCATACGCCAGGTTCCAGAGGCCTTTTTGATGACAAAAACAGGTGTATTCCAAGGGCTCCTGGAAGGGCGTACATGCCCAAGGTCCAGTTGTTCCTTGACTAGAATATGAAGCACCTCTAACTTAGGTCTAGTAAGTGGCCACTGCTCCACCCATATCGGGTTACCCGGTTTCCACCTAATAGGGGTTGGGGGGGGCAGTGGCCTCTAGGATTGGGAGTAGACCCAAGTAGGCTTATTAGGGTCATTCCTGTAATGGGTGAAGAAGTCCTCTCCCTTTATCTTCTCTATTCCCCATCTCTTGCCTTGGGCCTCTTCTTCCTCCAAAATGTCATCATAAAAGGCCCAGTGGTCAGTGGTGAGCACTTCATCCATCTGGGGTAACATGTCCTGTCCCAGAAGGTTGGCCGCGAGGTTATCTGCCACAAGTGGGTGTATCTTGCCCTGTTCTCCATCTGGGCTGGTCCATTTAAGGAGTGTAACTGTCTCTAAGGACTGGGTGTTCCCCCCACCCCAAGTATTTGGGGTCCAGCTGCTAAGTCCCAATGGGAGGGGAACCTCCTCCTGGCGGATTACTATCCTCTCAGCTCGTATATCCACCAGAAAGTGGAACCATTTTCCACCTATAACAACACTCATCTTGGGGCAGTGACCTGGGGTGAAGGGAACGGTCCAGTTGGCATGGACCACTCCGGGGGGCCGTGCCTGCCCCCTCTTAAGGGGGGCTCCTCCTTTGGTTGACGGGGCTAGAGGGCGCCCCTGTTCTAATTTAAAGGCTTCCCATCAATACCAAACTTTGATCTATAGTCTTTTCTCCAGTGATATCCCTTCCGACACCTAGGACGGGGTGGTAGGGGGTGGTAGGGTGCCTTATTTCTCCTGACCGACCTAAGGCCTTTTTTTGGCCATTGGGAGGCTGTTGCAGAGGACACTCTCGCTTAAAATGTCCCTCCTGCCCACATCTAAAGCAGGCCTCCCGGGTCATAGGCTTCACAGTCCCCTGACTCTGGGTTGCCAGGGCCTGTGAAAAAGCCTCAGTCAGGGCAGCCATCTGGGATTGCAGCGCTAAGGCCAGCGTCTGGTTCTGGTGATGCTGGGTGCCTAGATCTTGTGTGGCTACCACCCACTGGCCCATGGAAGTCTCTTTCAGCCCTGCACAGGCATCATGGTGTTCTGTATTCATTCCATCCCAGACTAGAATCTTTATAAATTGGTCCCGGAGGGGTCCAGTTGGTAGTTTGCAGTTAATGCTTTGTTGGACCCGGTCTATAAATTCTGGTTGGGTCTCATTGGGCTTCTGCCTAACTCCGCTATGGGGGATTCTGTAGGTCCTCATCTAGCTTACCCCAGGCTGCTAGTCCTGCCTGTCGCACCTGGTCTCGGTATGGCGCTGGGACCGTGGCCCGCTGGACCCCAGTAGAGTACCCGTCAGCAGTTCCTGCCAACATGCCTTAAGTAATCGGGATCACGGGCTGAGCAGCTCAATTGGCCTCTGCTCAAACTCTACACTCCTCCTTATAGTGGGCGCACCATTTGATATATTGGGTGCTTGAGAGGACAGCCTTAGCCAGGTCCAGCCAGTCCTTGGGGACACAAGGATTATACGTAATATCTTTCAGTAGGGTCTGAGACCAAGGGACATTCAGCCCATCCTCTGCCACTGCCTTGCGGAGTTCCTTAAGGTCTTTAGCCTCCCATGGGTACCATTCTTGTGGCCTATTAGGGCCAGGGCTGATGGCCAGTCATAGGTACCCCAGTCACATAGGTAGGGGTACCCCTACCTTCTAGGGGTAGTATATGGCAAGGAGCATTCCCTTGTTTCAAGGATATAAGGCAGGGGGCCCCGCTCCTTCGGGGCATATGGATCATAAGGCGCAGAGGGAGTGACTTTAAACTTGGTCTCTTCACCCTCTTGGTCCTCTTTGCCTTCCCTGGCTTCCCCTGGCTCTTGGGGATTTTTTTGAAAAATACCTTTACCCATACTGAGGGTTTCACTTACCCTGGAAGACCGCTTGGCCTCGGCCTAAGTACTTCAAGCCCCATGTTTAGGGTGCCAGCTGTGGGGACGTGTCCCACCGGGAACTTAGGTCACCTGGGAAGAGGTGGCCTGAACCAAGGAAAGCCAAGTCCGTGCTTCATGCTGCTCTCCTGTTTCCCAGCCTACCTCTTACCCGGAGACAATCAGATGCAGCGAGGAGTCAAGTCCAGCAAGAACTCGTTTATTGATAGGCAGTAAGCTGCTTTTATACCAGAAAACCTCCAAACCCTAGGAGGGGGTGAAGGAACAAACCAATCATTTTAAAGGGCACCCTATTTACAAGTTGTTCATGTCCAGACACTATCTCTTGTTTTTTAGTATCTTATCTTAGCATAAATAACTTGAGCTAACTTTCTTTCTCACCATTTGTATCTACTCTCTGCATAAACACCTTAAAGCTTAAGCTCTATTTATCTGAATTTCTCTAGGCACCCTCTTTGCAGCCCATGTATGCCCCACAAGTAGCGCCTGTGCTCAAGGCCCAACGGAGCCTCAGGAGTTCAGGGCTGTCCTCAGCTACACAGCAACTTCATTCCTAGTCTGGGATGCATGAGACCCTGGGATGGTTTGGTTGGCTAGCTGGCTGAGTCCATAAAGGTGCTTGCCTGGCAAGACCAATGATTTGCTGGATCCCTGGAACTTGCAGGAAGATGGAAGGAAAGAATGGACTCCACAGAGCTGTCCTCTGATGCCACATGTGCTGAGATGCCAGAAACACCTACCAACAATGACAAAATGAAATAAAAAATAGTTCCTTAACTTGAATGCTGCTACCTCTGGGTTAGCCAGGTCCTGGCCAGGGCATTCTGTGCACCAAGGTCCCAACCAGAAACTGGCTCCATCCACTAAAGGCCATGTTGGGTCTGGGGTTGCACAATGGGGGACAGATCACCAAAGTCTATTAAACCAGAAGCAGACTTTATTTCAATAGCCAAAGAGAAAAAAAAAAAAAAGGAAAACCACCATGGGGCACAGACACAGGAAACTAATGTATGTCTGCTGAACTACTTTCAATACTGAGACATCTTGATGGGCCTGTCCTTCTGTGTGCTGTGGAGGTGCCTGCAACTGGCTTCTTATGGCATACTCAGGTCATGCTTGTTTACTACAACTATTATTTTGGGCTTAAGGAGACACCAAATGTGGTGATATATTGTGTACCTTAATAAAGTTTGCCTGAAGATCAGAGGACAAAACAAGCCACTACATTAAACATAGATGTCAGACAGTGGTGGAGAACACCTTTAATCTTAGCACTTGTGAGGCAGAGATCCTTCTGGACCTCTGTGAGTTCAAAGCCACTCTGGACTACATAAGGTTGACTCAATCTAGGAGAGAAAACAGAGACAGGCAGTGGTGGCCTTGGCACACACCTTTAATCCCAATACTGAGAAGCACACAAACTTTTAATCCCCGGAAGTGATGGCAGGGCAGAGAAAGGTATATAGAGTGTAAAGAGACAGGAACTAAATCCTTTTAGACTGAGTAAGCTCATTCGGCTAGAGGCCTATCAGCTGAGGCTTTCGGACTGAAGACTTGGAGGCTTTCAGTCAGAGGATTCCTGGAGTTGTCGAGGGCAGTGGCTTGTTCCTTTGCCTCTCTGATCTTTCTGCATTCACCCTGATATTTGGCTCCTGTTTTTTTATTATAAGACCATTTAGATTTTGAACCAAATTTCTACACTGGTGTAAGTCTTCAAAGCTTACAAACAGTAACAGCATCACCATAAGCAACAGTGGGTGCCAGGCTGCCAAGTACCACAGATAAAGCAAGAAGGAGCACAGTGGGGGTGGTGTAGTGGTTCACACCCTTCTCATTCACCACTAGGGCAGGGGACCCTCTGTGGGAAATCAGGAGGCAGCAGGATGGAAGAGGAATTCTCCTTGCAGAAAACACCCGAGCATATTCAGAATAGGGTGAAGAAGTTTGCCAGGTATACGGGTCACTCTGTGCATCCAGATACAAAGACCCTGGCTGTCTAGGTCAGCATCAGAGCCAGCAGACTGCAGACTCCCAGTCTGTATAGGTGGCAGCCAGGCCCTCAATGGCATGAAGAGAATCAGTTGTGAAGAATAGAGTGCAAACTCTGCTTCTCATCTCCCTGACAGCTGAGCTATGTCTGCCCTGGCCATGCTCACACTGGGACTCACACTTCACTGCCGCAGCCTTGGCTCTGGAACTTGGTGCCACCTTGCTCCAGAACTGATTGTGCCTGTGTCCTCCTCTCTGAGCTAATAGGTATTGTGCCTAGGAAACAGATATGAGTTTTTCCCACATGTAAGCATGCACACCCACAAGGAGATCTGGCTCCCAGTCCTGGTGGAACTCTAATAGTAGAGCTGTAGGATTTAGGGTCAGTCCAACTACAGGAACCCTTCATGAAAGTAACTGCACTGTGTGATCAAGGAGGTGAAGAGCTGGCTTGGTGGATAAGAGCACTTGCTGCTCTTATGAAGGACCTGGGTTCAACTCCCAGCACCCACATGGTAACTGCAGCTCCAGGGGATGCTGCACTTTTCTGACCACCAAAGGCAGCAAGATTGAACATTATGCACAGACATACATGCAGGTGAAATATTCATGTACAGAAAACAAATCATAAAAACAAGCAAAGAAAAAAAGAGGAAAATGTCACCATGAGGCTGTCTCAATGAAATGAAGGGTTGGCTGGAAGAGAGCTTGCGTTGCATGTGTGAGCCCTATAGTTTAACTTTAGCAGGAAAAGCTAAAAACAAAAGTTAGGTCAGTAAGATGGCTCAGTGGGTAAAGGTACTTGCCACCAAGCCTGACAACCTGAGTTTTATCTGCAGGGCCCATGTGGTGGAGGGTGAGAATGAATTCCCACAAGTTGTCCTCTGACAGCTATATGGACATGTGGCCTGAACCCTGCCCCTAATGAAATAAAAATGTAAAACGTCTTTAAATGTGTCCACAAAACTTATTACTTGCACAATCAATGCTTATTAAAATGTTTCAGCCAGATGATGGTGGCATATGTCTTTAATCCTAGCACTCAGGAGGCAGAGGCAAGCAGATCTCTGAGTTAGAGGCCAGCATGGTCTACAGAGCAAGTTCAGGACAGTCGGTGGTACACAGAGAAAACTTGTCTCAAAAAAAAGAGCAAAAATAAATAAAAAATTAAAATATATGTTTCAGAAGCACATCCTTCACAATTTCAGAGTAAAAATGCCATGTTTTGAAACCAGATAGCACTCCCAAATGTCATATATGAAACTGTGGGGAAACCAGAGAGGAGCCATCTGGTAAATTGGGATATGATGTTCAGGGTCCTGATGACCCTCAATACCAGCACACCCTTGACACTAATTCAGGATTCCACAAAGTCAAGCCCTAGGCAGGTTCTGCACTCTCACCTGGGGAAGGCCTGGGTTCCATCTCCACCATGACACAGGCCTGTGCACACACATGACTACTGTGGGATGGTCTATATGTCAAATGTGTTACTCTCATTGGTCAATAAACAAAACACTGATTGGCCAGTAGTCAGGCAGGAAGTATAGGCAGGACTAACAGAGAGGCGAATTGAGAGAACAGGAAGGCAGAGGGAGACCTTGCCAGCCGCCACCACGAAAAGCAGCATGTGAAGATGCCAGTGAGCCATGAGCCATGTGGCAAGGTATAGATTTATAGAAATTGATTAATTTAAGATGTAAGAAATAGATAGCTAGAAGCCTAAGCCATTAGGCCAAACAGTTTAAACAATATAAGCGTTTGTGTGTTTATTTTATAAATAGGCTGTCGGACTGACTGGGCTTAGTGGTTCCCGGAGAGAAAACTCTCCAGCTACACATGACCAACCAGTGGGGTTGGATGTGGTAGCCCAAGCTTTTAATCCCAGCCTTCAGGAGGCAGAAGCAGGTGGATCTCTGTGAGTTCCAGGCCTGTAAGGACTATGTAGAGAGACCCTGTTTGGAAAAAAAAAGAAAAAGAAAACTCCGTAATGGAATATTGGTCTTTTGAAAGCAAATCGAGAAATTCTGCTCATCAAGACACAAGAGTTGCTGGCTGCAGCTGCTGGCAACTAGCTATTAAAAAATACCCTCAGACTCAGAAAATACTTGAACAGAAATGTCAGCAATGACATGACAATTTTAAGACCAACAAGTGGGACTGTGGAGACACTGGGAGGGTCTGAGCAGTCACTCTGGAATCCTGAGGACCTGAGTTTGACCTCAGGAACTCCATAAAAACAAGTCCTGGAATGCCATGGGAGCCTCTAACCCCAGGAACGGGTGAGGGACATGCAAGGATCCTGAGAACTGGTAGTTCATGAGACCCTGTTACAAAAGAAAGATATGTGATATTTCACTGTTACCCACATTTACACTTATGGTTGTTCAACCTGGCATGGTCACACCTGTGTCACACACACAACACACACACACATACACACATACACACAAAATAAGACAAACAACAGGTATAGGGTAATGACTACGATCAACTGATGTGGAGAGGCCTGCTGCTCCCCTTCACCTGCACCCTGCTTCTCAGCTCTGATTCATAGAAGCACTATAAGGTCTCTGCATGTGGCCTGTTCTCCTTTGGTCCTTGTCTGCCCTTCAGATGCTCTGCTGCACCCTCTGATCACAGCAGGACCCTACCATGGCCCTGTTCCTGAACCCAGCAGCCACCAGCAGCATTGGGTTCAGGACTCAGGACTCCTTCCTCCTTAAATGGTCACTCCAGGCTGACACAGGCTGGCCTGCTGCTGGGTCCTTACACCCTCAGTGTCTCTGAGTAGCCCAGGTCTTGCCCCTCACTGCAAAGGAGCAGCTGCTGCCTTCCTTGCCCTGCCTCTTCAGCCATGGCAGCCCCACTGGAGCAGCCTGGGTATCACTGGGTTTGTGGTGTGCCATGTGGCTCTCCTCCCCAGGGCTGGGGATGTCTGCATGCTTGGCTTGTGTCTGCAGCTGGACATGATGGCAACACCAGACTGGATGCCCAGGATGGTCTTACACCCTTGGTCTCAGGAGATTCTCCTGCCTCCCAAGGACTTGAAGACAGGTGTGTACCACCACCCTGGTTAGAAAGTAGGTTTGATCAAAGACAGGGATCTGAGGTCCTGGCTACTTCCAACAGTGGAGACACCAACGTTCTGAGTGTCCAGTCATCTTGGACTAGGTCTAACAGTGGGACACTCCACGAAGACACTGTCACCCTGAGGACATGGCTTTGTTCACAAAACCAGGCAGTGTGCAAACATGTCCTGAGGACCCCTGTGGAGCAAGGAGAGAAACAACTCCCCAAGTTATCCTTGACTCCCCATCCCACACACACACAAGGTGTAATTTAAAAAAACAAGGAGGGCAGTGGCAGAGGCAGATTTTTTAATGATACGGCGACCACCGAGATCTACACAGCAAGTTCCAGCATACCCAGGGCTGCACAGAAACTTGTCTCAAACACAAAACAAAACAAAAAATTGTGTCTGAAGAGCACTAGCTGCTCTTCCAGGGGACCTGAGTTTCTTTCCCAGCACCCACACTGGAAGGCTCACCAGTTTCCCAGGAGGAACTTGGATATATGGCCCTGTCCAGCTGGTGCCCAACCACAGTGGGGACTTCAGCTTCCTAAGAGGAATGCGGGTCTGACTTCCAGACCTACACCTTCAAGGGGCCTGTTCTGGCCTCCACTCAAAGGCCAGTTTCTCAGGGCCTCCACTCAAAGGCGAGTTTCTCAGGGCCCTACTTGCCAAGAGGAAGGAAGTACCACTTAGAATAGAAACCTGAGGAGGATGTTCTTTGTTTGCAACTCACAAAGGAAAGCTCAGAGCTCCCGGCAAGGGGTGGTGTGAGTGGGCGTGGCTTCATAAATCCCTCTAACCTGGGCGGGCTTCTAATCCCTCTCAGAGCAAACTAAATGTTTGAGGGGCAGGCTGGGAAGGGGGCTATGGTTACCACAGCGCCCTGCTCTCCCAGCTCCATAGATCTCACAAAAGGGAATGCACTCCCTTTCAGGGGGCATCCTCACCGGGCCCTCAGATGGAGCGTGCCCTTAAAGTGCCCCGCCTCTCCGTCGCGCTAGCCTCCTGCCCATCAGCCGGTCCAAAACCTTGAAGTGAGAGTTTAAGAGAATGGGGCCGTCAAAGTTCGTCTAGAACGGAGCAGACAGCAGATTGGACGGTGTTCGGAAGTGGAGCGTGCCCAAGACTGCGGCACAGGAAGTGTGACGTCTAGATGATCCAGCCAGGGATGCCCAGGATGTTGGTGCTGGGGACCCGGTGCGCGAGGGCAGGAGAATCTGGGACATCAATCAGGGCGGGAGGGGTTAGTGGGTGGGGAAGTTGGTGAGCTTGCAGAGCTCAATGGCAGCTGCGGAGAGGACTTGGTTATGGTGGCAACTCGGGGAGTCGGTCTCCAGGAACCGGGAAGGCCAGGGAGGCAGAGACCAGGGCCAAAACCAGGGAAAGAGGGACCCACACACTTCCGAGCCCCGATGTGTTGGAGAGGCCTGCTGGGCACTCAGAGAACAGGAGTTCGGTGGCAACCCTCAGTTGGGAGTGGAACTTGAAGAGCTGGGCCTGGAAAGCCAGGCAACAGCTCATAAGGGGGCCAGAGGAGGGTAGAGGAGGAGGAAAGAGCTCCAGTGGCCCCGCACCAGCCTTTGGCGACTTAACACCCCCCAGCCCCCACCCCGCTTCCTCGTTTAGTTTTTTGTTTGTTCGTTTGGTTTTCTTTTTTGTTTTGTTTTGTTTCTTGGTTTTTTGAGACAGGGTTTCACTGTGTAATTCTGGTGCCTGTCCTGGAGCTTGCTCTGTAGACCAGGTTGTTCTGGAACTCACAGAGATCCCCTTGGATCTGACTCCCAAGGGGTGGGATTAAGGCACACACCACCACTGCCCGGCTGCTTCTTTGGTTTTATGCAGCCCCTACTTTGAATTTTCTCAGTCTCCTGCCCTGCAATTCTGGGGATGGAACTTAGATCCTTGTGCATGATTGCTTGGTAAGTGTTCCACTATGGAGCTACATCCCAGACAGGTATCCAGCATGCTTCCTCAGGAAGTACAAAACTCTGACTTTGACCTCCTAGTTGGGCAAAACCCTCTCTCAAGTCCAGCTGCTGACTGTGTGGTTCAGGTGGGGACTCAGGACCCCTGCCTTGACTCCCTTCCTGACAGGAGACCATGAACTATGGCTCCCCTACCCTCATCTCTGAAGTGGCCTGTGCAGGTTGGGATCAAACTCTAATCCAGCAAGAGCCCATTGTGCCAACTGCTTGGCTGCCTCCCGAGAGCAGAGTCGAGATCTCCTTGTGCCTCGGAGGGACAGCTACTGTCCTGTTACATGGAAAGAATGACAGTCTCATCAGGCAGGTCCTCACAGTGACAGATGGCGTGGGTTATAGCTGGGGCAGAATTGGTGACACAGGGAGGAAGGCTTGGGGTGTGGGGAGTCCATTATGCTTCCTCTGAAGAGGTGGCTGACACCAGCTAAACATGGAAAGCTGTGTCGGTGATGGACACGTGTTGACAGAAGAGACCACATCACTATGCTGTTTGGGGCACCTGCTGTGGCCCCTGCTTTTGTTTCTCTCAGCTGACTTTTCCAGTCAACCACCAGGAGAGTGTCCTTGTTCCTATTTTCCCAAAATGGACTCAGGCAGGTGCTGACTTTGGAGATGGACCTAGGCTTTCTAGAACCAGGAAATGTGGCTAGGATGCTAGGTTCATGCTCTAGATCTTAGCACAAGCAATGCCCAGGCTTCCCCAGCCCCCAAAAGATCAAAAAGACAACAAGTCCCTGTCTAGAACCACACCCTATACAATAGCTCTTAATCCAAATTTGGCTGTCTAATTGTCCTGATGTCTGGTGTTGGGTCCTTCTTTGCCCCCAGGACCACCATGTGCACTATGTGATGCTGTAGTGTCCCTGGCTTGCATCATCGTGAGTGTGGGGATCAAAGATGATGACAGGTGGTATCATGTGGAGTGGGCCACATGGAATGACCCAAGGTGAGAATAGATGGTGTGTGCAAAATCTGGTTACAGTCCCTGCTGACCTCAGTGTGGGGGGCATCTGCAGGAGCCAGGGGAGAGGTGGGGAGACTTTGGTCGCTACATACTGCTGGCTGCTGGGTGGTAGAAGGGATCACCCATGAGGGACCAGGGCATGTGGGCCAGCTGAGGAAGCCTGAGGGGCAGAGCAGGACCTTTGTCTCTCTAGGTCTTGTATCACCACTAACTGTGTTTCTGGAGAAGCTGTCCCCATCTGGAAACAAATTATCACTTCTCTTTCAGGGTTAGCTGTACCAGACTCCATCCTCAGAGGATGCTCAATCGCCATGCCTTCGATAAACTGCATTTTTTTCTCCACAGCACCAATCCCCCAAGTTTGTGTTCCCCTGGCCTGGGTTGTTGTATTTTGTTTGCATATGCCATTTCACTCCATTTGCCATACAGATTTTATTTTTATTTGTTGTATGCACATATGGGTGCATATTTTGTAGGTTCCTAAGCATGTGTATGTATGTAGATTAGAGGTCAAATTTGGGTCCTGTTCATCATGAACCACTGACCTTTGTTTTTTAAATGCTTTTATTAGCATATACTAATTATGCATACCATGGATCATTATGACCTTATCATATATGTTTATGGCTGTGCCGAGTATTCTAAACTAATAATAAGTCTCTGTGTCATGATTTGGGAACTGGATATTGGCTCAAAAGAAAAAGACTGTACAGGAAGGTCTTACCAGGTGACTGGGATTCTTGGATGAATCAAATGCAGGATGGGGAAATGTAACTAAAAGCTTTTTGTCTATAGCTCTTGGTATAATTCTATTTTTTTTTCTTTTTGCCAAGCTGGTAATATAAATGGAAGAGCTGCAGCAACAGAGAAATATTTCTGAAATAAACTGCAGAGGAGTTTAATGCTGTGTCTTCCAGGTGAGGAAATGGGAAGGGAGTAGGATTCTTGGTGTAATTCCTTAAGCTTAGTTGATTATTTTGTCTAATAATGCCTGTGTGATCTGCTTTCCTTATCAAGTCCTAGAGATGTACAGCAAACTGAAGATCCAGATAAAAAGCAAAAGGTAAGACTTCTTAATTGAACAGTTTTTGCTATCTAAAATTTCTTTAATTTA
>CABHPQ010000272.1:0-49014 GCA_902168405.1 Peromyscus aztecus
GCAGGTGTCTCCTAGCAGTCTTGCTCCGACTTACGTTGGGAGTCATATGAAATCCGCCGCTCTACCTGTCTCAGAAGTGCGTGATAAAGAAGGCAGCTGTTGAGTTTTTGTTGTTTTGAGGGTTTGGTGTTGGGTGGATCTGTGTTTAGACACATTCCTGACTGTGAGGACAGTGAAATCCCCAGCTCCACATAGAGGAAGAACTGCTAACTCACTACCTCTCAGTGCAGTCCCTGGAGTAGCAGCACCGCTAAGAAATTAGCGCTGCTCTAGGTTTGAGTATGTTGCATTCTTATTTCTACTTTTTAATAAATCTTTAAATTACTTTTTAATTTCTTCATCAGTCCATCAGTTGTTTGTGAGAGTGTTGTTTACCTTCCATGTAGTTGTTCGTTTCTAAAATTATTCTTACTGAGTTCTAGTTTTATTTCACTGGGGTCTGAAAAGTTACGAGCTATGATTTTAATTTTTCTAAATTTGCCAAGACTTGTTTTGTTGCCTGACATATCTAACATACCTGTTGCTCATCATGGAGAATGTTCCAAGTGCTAATACGTTCTCTAGAGTAACAGACCTTACAGAATGAATATATATGTGTGTATGTATATATGTATATCTATACACACATGTATATACATGGAATTTAGTAGAATGACTTACAGCCTTCAGTCCAGCTAATCCAACAATGGTGACTGTGAATGGAAAGTCCGAGAATCCAGTAGTTGCTCAGTCCACAAGGCTGGATGTCTCAGCTGGTCTTCAGTATATGCTGGAATCCGAAGAGGTAGGCTCTAATGGTAGTGAAGGAATGGATGTGCTAGCAAGACTGGGGTGAGCAGGCAAAGAGCAAAAGCTTCTTTCCTCTGTGTTCACATATATATAGACTTCCAGCAGAAGGTGTGGCCTAGATTAAAGATGAGTCTTCCTGCCAAAGGCATGTGTCTTCCTATCTCAAAGATCTGGATTTGAAGTAGATATACCTACTTCAAATTAAGAAAAAAAAATCCCTTACAGGTGTGCCCTCCATTTTTGTATTTTTTGAATTTTAGTTAATTCCAGATGTAGTCAAGCTGACAACCGAGAATAGCCGTCACAGATGAAATGCCCTGTCAATATCTGTATGGCCTACTTTGTCTATAGTATTGTTATACTCAGAGGTTTCTTTGTTGATTCTTTTTGTCCATATGATCTGTCCATCAATGCAAGTGAGCTGTGGAGTTCCCAACTATTATTGTAATAGAGTTGGTCTCTCCTTTTAGATAGAATGATGTTTGCTTTGTATGAAGAGGGACTCCAGCACTAGAAATACACATTCTGGGGCTGGGAAAGGTGATTGGGCCTTTATGTTGACTGTGACCCCTCCCTGAATGAACATTTGCTCCTAGATGCTGTTGGTGCTGTTCTGGGAGGTTAGATATTGGGCCTGGCTGACAGGCATAAGCTCCTAGAGGTGAAGCCCCGCTTCTGGTCTGTTCTCTACCTCCTCATTTGCTGAGATTGTGATCCAGCTGTGCCACAGCAGCTGGTGCTGCAGACCCAGTTGTGCTAGCCACGCTACTTTCCCTGCCACACTGTACCATACTCTCTAAACTGAACGTAAACAGACCTCTCCTCCTGGCGTTGTTTGTCACAGTGATGAGCGAATACCGAGAGGCTTCCTGGGAGTCTCGGCAGACCGAGCCGCTCAAGCTTGGTTGTTGAGCTTCTTGCCTGGGTCAAGAGCACCTGAGTGGGGGTCACCCAGTTGCTTCCAAGACAGGCTTATGGCTGCTTCCTAGCACCTGGAATAGATGGACAGGGCTATTCAGCTGCTTCCAAGGAAACCAGGGAGCTGGCAGGTGAGTAGGTTGCAAAATGGCTCCATGAAGTAAAAGCCTCATTCTTTCGAGCAATAATGTGATTACCTAACTCCCCAACTGGACTCGTGGCCTGAATCCCTGGAGAGCTAGGTCATGAATGAGAACCCTCGGGGCCTCCTGTTTGCTTTTCCTTGGCTATCTGTCATTCTTGGCTCAGCTCAGGCTTGACCCCAATAAATGAATCCATAGATGCGTGGGCTCGGTTTTGTTCTCTGTCACGTGTCTACCAGCCTGCTGCACCTGAACTCTGCTGTAGGTGCCCTAGAGAAACAACTCTTGATTTTGTTTGTATGGCCTTTTAGAAGGAAGTGTGCCAGGCATCTCGGGGCAGCCCTCTTTCCTATTGTCCCTATCGTTACTGTTTCTGAAAGTCACATTGCCTCTCTTGACCAGTAGCAGCTCCTTCTCTCTGACTCCTGTCCTTGGGATATAATAACATTAATTCTTTAATATAAAAATGTCAGTGGAGCCAGGGGGATGGTTCAGCTGGTGAAAGTGCTCAACACGCAGGACACAGGATTTGAGTTCAGTCCCCGGGTTTCATAGAAGAAAATCAGCTTCCAGAAATTGTCACCTGACCTCCACACATGTCACCATGTCGTGTGTGTGCCTCCCCATCTACACACACTTACTACTAGTAGTAAATCAAATTTGAAGGAAGTATCCATGAAGCTGTTTGTTTCCTCGAGTGTCATTGCTATAAACTTCTTCAGAGGACAAAGCCAGAAAACAGTTTTCTAAAATCACCTATAAATAAGAATAATGAGTTCATTTCACACTCTTGTATACATTAAAATCTAAGAATAGTTTTCCTTAATTTCTTTGATTAGATATTTATGTCTTTTATCTTAAAAAACATTCTTAATGGTATTATATTATTCAGGGTTCTCCAGAGGAACAGAACTGATAGAATGAATCTATTAAAAAGGGATTTATTAGGGTGGGCTATAGGTTGTGGTCTGGCTAGTCCAATGGCTGTCTCCTGAGGGAAAGCCCAAGAGTCTGGTAGTTGTTCAGTCCATGAGGCTGGAGGTCTCAGCTGGTCTTTGGTCTGTGTTAGAGTCCCAAAGACGTAGGTTCTAATGCAAGCAAAGGATGCCTCAGCAGCAAGATAGATGAACTTGCCAGTGAGAGTGAGGGCAAGCAGGCCAAAAGCGAAAGCTTCCTTCTCCCACAACCTTTTTATTGGCTGACACCAGAAGATTTGGCCCAGATTGCCGGTGGTTCTTTCCACCTCGAAAGATCTGGATTTAGGGTGGGTCATCTCACCTCAAACACCTCAAACAATCCAGTCAGGAAAAATCCTCACAAGTGTGTCCAGCTGCTTGGGTTTTAGCTAATTCCACATGTAGTCAAGTTGACAGTCAAGATTAGCCATCACAGGTATTCATATAATTATTTATTTTATTCTTCAGTAGACCTATAATATTTCTAGAGAGCCGTGCCAGATGCCTAACTGCTAATATTCCTTTGTCATTCTCCTTAAATCGTTACTAATTCCCTTAGAAAGTGTGTGTGTGTGTGTGTAGTAAAGTTATTCAAGTGGTATTTTCCATCCCAAGTGTGCCTCATTTATTGTGGGTTTCTTGTTGGTGCTGGGAATGGAACCCACGACCTTGCACATGTTGGGAAAATATTCTACCACTGAACTAAGTCTTTAGTCATTTAAGCATGGCTCTGTTATCTCAGTTGTTTTCATTATTTAGGGGTTGGACATTTTGTCTGTTTGCTTTGTTGATACGGGGTGGTACGGTGGCTCAGAGGATAAAGGCACTTGCCGTGCGTGTTTGAGTTAAATCTCTGGAACCCACTTGAAGGTGGAAGCAGAGAACCAACTTCCACACCTGCGTTAGGGCACACACACACACACACACACACACACAATATCACAATGTACTGGCCTTTTATTTGTTCATTTATTTTTGCTTTTTTTTCTCAATTTGACACAAGCTAGAGTTATTTGAGAAGAGGAACATCAGTTGAGAAAAATGCCTCCATCAGATCGTCTGTAGGCAAGACTGTGGAGCATTTTCTCCAGTGATAATCGACGCAGGAGGGCCCAGCTCGCTGTGGGTGGGGCCACCTCTGGGCAGGTGGTCCTGGGTTACAGAAGAAAGCAGGCTGAGCAAGCCAAGGGGAGCAAGCCAGTAAGCAGCACCCCTCCATGACTTCTGCTTCAGTTCCTGTACCAGGTTCCTTCCCTGCTCGAGTTCCTTCACTGACTTGACTCGGTGATGAAATGTGACTGAGAACTGTAAGCTAAAACCAACCCTTTCCTCCCCAAGTGGCTTTAGGTCATGGTGCTTTGTCACAGCACCAGAAACCTGAACTAAGATGCCATCCCTGCTTCAGTTCCGTGGCTTTCTTATTTGGGAAGTATAGAGAAAACTCTGGAAAGGGTAGTATCTCAGAGGGTGTGTCCATCAGATAGAAGAAACTGGCTGTCCCGTATGGGTGGAGGATGCTGGGAGCCCGGGGCGGCATTTCGGTGATGCCATCCCACACTCTTTCTCATGTCTCCAGGGTCCACCCTCCCACCATCTCCACATTCCCCCTTGCAGTGTTGCAGCCCGCCCGGCCTGTGCATCTCCTGCTGCTGCAGAGCACAGCAGGGCCGTCCTCCACGGTTCCTTTATCTTGTGTGCAGCCGTCTGCAGTGCTAAACACCCAGTGTCTTATGGCCAGTGGCCTGGGCAGACATCAGCACAGGTACCAGGTCACAATATTTGGCTCACATGCCTTCAACTACCCTGCACTGTTCAGGGCATGACAGGGTCACAGACCCTCTACAGGACCTTCAGTGTGGCTTCCCTCCTCGTTCAGCTCTTCCCTTCCGTAGGCTGACTGGAATGGGGTCAATTACTCAGATACCTCTGGAAGACAGGCCAAATATTGATCTGTATTTATGTTACCTTGTCAATAGACAGGTCAGTAGGTGTCTCTTGAACCACTCCCACAGAGGTCTCATTGACCTTCCTGGGTGAATCTGAGGGCATCTCTCTTCCCACTCCTGCCTTCCCACCTCTCACTGATCTCTGTTCAGAACTCTCCTGGGGCCCCATCCAGCGACAGGTTCTGTAAGGGAAAGGAGACAGATGTGGCTGGCATCTAGCAGGGGCTCCACCAGACTCAGAGTTCTCATGGATTTTGGAGACTCCATAGCAGCTCATGATTTTGTGAGTCTAGTCTCGTAACTGTCATCATCGAGTCCATCTGCTGGGGTTTAAATATGCCCTACTGACACCTCCCTGGTCTTCTTTTGGGCTCTGAGCTCCTGGTATGATACATCCTACTGATATCCTGGGACTGATCATTCCAACCCTAGTGTCTCCTGGGTCTGTTCTTATGGGTTGTCAATGCCAGGGCCTAAGGCTGGTGTTCTGTGTGTGTCTTGGCTGGTGACCACGTGTTCCTGGGGACACATCCAATACAGCCTCCAGGCTGTCTTATGTTCCTTGCTCCAAAATTCCTCTGGTGTTGCCCTCCAAGGAACTTTAGAGAAAACCTTTGTCTGTCTTCCTTCCTTCCTCCTTTTCTTTCTTTTCTTTCTTCCTTCCTTCCTTCCTTTCTTTCTTTTTCTTTTTCTTTTTTTTTTTTAATTTGAGACAAGATCTCACTCTAACCCACTCTGTAGCCCAGGCTATTCCTCAAACTCATGGCAGTCCTCCTGTCTCAGCCTCTTAAATGCTTAAGGAAAACTTTTAATGAAGGTTTCTCAGATCTCCGTGACACTCTCCAGACTCGTGACCCTGTGATCTTGGTTTATGTTCAAGAACTTTCAATGAGAATAGGATACCTAGTGGTAGGAAGTGGGCCTGCACTGACTCTGGAGACATCAGGGGTAAAGCCCTCTGCCAGTCAGAAGAGTAGTCCACCAGGGTCCTCTTGAAGCAAGAAGGACATGGTCTTCATATGCAAGCTGGTGCAACAGGGCTAGGAGGATATCCCTGGAGTGCCCCTAGCCTGGCGTCAGATGTTAGAGTGACTTCAGAATTCAGTGGGAGGGGGAATTCAGGCTTCCCTCCTCGTTCAGCTCTTCCCTTCCGTGGGCTGACTGGAATGGGGTCAATTACTCAGATACCTCTGGAAGACAGGCCAAATATTGAATTCCCACTGAATTCAGGAAAGGCCCTGGCAGGTCAACATGAGCCCTCAAGGCCATTTCAGTTGCGTCTGGGATGTCTACAAAGCTCATGTGTTGAGGCTGATTCCCTAGAGCGGCACTAGAGACCGTGGGACCTTTGAGAAGGAGGGCCTCTTGGGAGTCCCTAAGTCATTGGGAAGCATCCTTGAAGGAGGTGATAAGACCTTATCATCACTCCTTTCCTCTTTCATGCCAGTAACAAGGCCAGTGGCTTCACTCTGCTGTGCCCACCTTGCCATGATGCGCTACCCCATCTGGGGTCCTAAACAGTAGATCTGCAAGACCATGCGCTGAAATGCTCCAAACTGAAACTAAACAGTCCCCCCTCTATAAATCGGTTGTCTTGGATACTTTGTCACAACGACAGAAAGCACAGAAAGCGGACACAGGGGCATGTATGAGGGTAGGGTGCCTGCGCTCAGGTTCCCGAGAGGTTCCTGTTCATGGCCAGCCGAGCTGTTTCTCTGAAGGATCAGAGCAAGGGCCCTTGTAGCTGTGACAGATCTCTGGGTGCTGCTCTGAACATCCCACTATGTCACGCCGTCTTTGGTGGTAGAGTCTGGAATGAGTTAGCACTGTTTTCATGGTGCTTTGGCTGACCGTTGAGTCCCCAGCACAGGTTCCATGAGCCTGCCTCCTCATCTCCGGCTCAGCACCCGCTCTGCAGCCATGACATCGCTGCAGGTACTTGTGAATGTGTGACCTCTATTTGTACATACATACCCATGAGCACCTCTGCTGCAGGGTGTCCAGGAAAAGTAGGAGCACCCGCTCTGGCGTTTTTCAGGAACACAGACAGCCTTTATTGAAATGCAAAGTGATCAGTGACACCAGAGGGCCAAGTTTCTGAAACTGTCCCTCTTCATCTGTTTCTCCTGTGGTCACCCCTGTTTGAAGCCAAGAGCAATGTGAAGCTGCATCGCTGGCCTCCAGGAGCAGGTGCATTGGCAGCAGATCTGAGGTATCTGACAACGGTGTGGTTGTGGGGCTCACAGGCTTTCAGCATCCTCTACCTGTTCCCGGCGTGCTTGCTCTCTGCATCAAAGGCAGCATCCCACCACAGTAATAAGTTACACGGGACATTCTGTAGAGCAGACCATGAGCCTCAGGGATCACGCGGCGGGAGAAGCAACCTGTCTCTTACCTGCCACTGAGGACCTCTGTGTCCAGAGCATTCATCAGCCCAGCCATGGTGGGAAATGGTGCAAAACTGCCCAAGTTCCTATCCCTGTCTGCCTGTGCCTCCCAGGAATGCTTTGTGGCCCAGATCTGAGTCCAAGGCTTGAGGGGACCCTAAGGGATGGCTACTGGAATCTGGGTTTAGACACAGTTATCGGGGGCACACTCAGCCTCTTCTTCAAGCTCGGGGCAGGGGGTCCCATTGTTAGCAGGCTGAACGCGGACATAACGGGTTCTGCTCTTGGCTCCCAACTTTCCACACGGTCCTCCACACAGTCCCCAGGATGACCACAGGGAAACCTCGCAGTCCAGCGGTGTCTCTGGAACTGGACAAAGCACAGGGCAGACCCAGTGAGTACTCTGTAAGGAGACACTTTAAAAGCAGAAGTGTTCATCCCCACATGTGCACCCAGTCCAGGAGACAACTCTGCTCCAAAGTCTGAAAGAAAGGCTTTTCTCAGGAGCGTAGAGCAAGATGCATGATGGCCATCACTGATACAGACTCAAACAACCACTAAGTGACTGGCTGGAGTTGTTCCTTCCTAGGCATGAACTTCAGGAAACCTTGGGTGACTGCGGCAGCCTGAGTCCTAGGATCCCCCCAGCTATGGAAGAGGCATACAACAGTGAGGACCTCTCTGAGGGGAGGTGGCTCTCCAGCCACCGTGACCTTCATAACTGACATTTCTGAAGTCCTACAAATGCCAGAAAATCCTTTGGGTTGTGGGAGCTTACCTCCCCACCCCCTCCAGGAGGTTCAAACATTTTCAACGGTGTTCCTTTTTATTATGTCTCCTCTGCTTCTACCATAGTCACAAATTCAAAAATAATCCACCTGGAGTTATGGCGAAATAACCTGGTAATTTCCATTTTCTTGAGCAAAATGCAAATGTCCCTATATCCAGCACATGCTAAACTAGCCAGCCAGCCCCCAGAGGACAATCACCGACAGGAGCCCAGGAGCCCAGCCACGGCCACTGGAGTCACAAGAGGACAGGTTGGCACTGGCAGCAGCAGCCAGGCTAGCAGCTCCCGGGGCAGGACCCCATTTTTTATGAGGCCTTGTGCCGCTGCAGCCAGTGTGTGGGACTCCCAGAAACTGGTCAGACGCCGGAAGAATTCAGAAAGGAACATAAGGAGGTTGGGGATGTCAGGTAGAGTGTCTGGAATATTCTAGTAGATGCAGTAGGCCACTCCTGAAACAGCCCTCTCCACAGAAGAAAGGGCACCACAGGACCCACAAAGACCCTTTGGAAAGACGAACAGACCCAATTTCTGCCCAGAACCTTGCCTGAGAGGGAGCGCTCACTCTCCCGCAGCCAGCCTGGATGAGATACCTGAGCCCTCATCTTCCAGATGGGGCTGGAAGCCTGAGTCTTCCCCAGCTTCCTGACAGGGAAGTAGCAGCTGAGGCTCAGCTTGACTGAAGGCTTGCAGTAGCCCTGGTCTGCAGAGAGAGCCTCCCAAATGGGGCTCTTGGCCCCTGCAGATCCCTGTGAGGAGCAGACCTGGGATGGCCCGTGTGTGATCAAAAGTGAAACAGGTGCAGGCATGCACCTGGTGGAAGCTTCCTGGATACACTCACCCCGGGCAAGGTCTGGTGTCTGCTGCTGGGGAGCCAAAAGTAGCAAGAGAAGCTCATGTGGGCCCTGCCAGGTACTCTGCCCCTACTCCACTGACAGACTGGCAGTCTGGAGGACATGAGGGAATTCGGTAGAACACATCAGGTGGGCAGATGTGAGAGGCCCCAGCTACAGGCAATGGCTTTTCAGGACAGGGAACTCCTTGGGACAATGTATCATGTGCTGCTCAGGTATACTGGGTGGGGGAGTGCTCAGCTGGCTCCTATGCCATCCAGTGGTAACTATGGGTAGAATTCCCTAAAGTTCCCCGTCACCAGAGATGTGGTCCCCAGCCAGAGCAGAGGGCTGCATCCATTCCCAACCTTTCCTCTCCACGTCACCCTCCACCTGCTGTCATTGCCTGTCCTTCCTTTGCAGTGTCCCCTGAACTCCCAGCATGCTACCATCCCACACCTGATTAGAAGGCTAAGTGCCCCAATGGTGAGGAGAAAGGACCTCTCCAGTGGCCTGCTTGCAACTGGCTCTTCCCACAAGACTGCACCATGTCTGTCCAGGTGATGCCACTGTCCAGTGTTCACAGGACTGTCCATCAAGATTGGGGGTGGGAGATACACACCTCAAGTGCCTGTGCTACATAGCCCATCAACAAGTTCACCCTCCTGCCAGGTCCTGACCTGGTCAATGCATCAGGGCAGAGACCGTCCTAAGTGGCCAGGAAAATGAGCTGGCTGCTGAGCCACCTTCAGTTCCTGCCAAAGTAGAAACGGCTCTGAAGCCTGGCAGGTCTTGGCTGATTCCCGCTCCTTAAAACAATAAGTTATGGCTTTCTGAATGGGTTCTTGCCCATCCTGGGGCTTGCCAACAGATGAGAGGCACACTCTATCCTTCCAGTGTTAAGGACTGGGGAAACACAGCCTCAAATGGCCCAGTCATTCTCTGTGCCCTCATGCAAGGGGCTGCTGGGCATCTGACTGGCTGGAGGCTGCTGTGCAGTGAGGGAACTATGATTCTCACCCTCAAAGCACAGCTCTCTCAGCTCCAGCTGATACTCCTGAGGGATGAATGCCCAAGGTACCTATTAGCAGACTCTCAAATTGTTCATGGAAAGATGAGAACTCTAGACTGGCCCTGGTGAATTGGGAACTCTGCACTGGCCACAGCCAGACAGGGCCCAAGCCCCCATGGGAGTGTCCTGCTTCCTCCAATACCCTCTGCCGTCTTGGCCAGTGGAGGCACAGCTGAAACCTAACTCAGTGAATTTCCACTTCCATCTCCATCAGCTGTGACATGCAGGTCACTGGTGCATTTCTGATGCATACAGCCTCCTAACTATATCCGAGGTCTTTTTCCATCGCTCAGGGTGTTTCAACAGTAGATATTGTCAAAGTTTTATCCACAGTATTTGAATCCACCAAATCCTAAACCTTTAAAAATTAATACCATCTCCTAAAGAGCAACAAGAATTCCCCTTTGAAATTGCTCAGGCTCAAGTTTCCTGTGACCTTGGAGGCCTGGGAGAGTCTGTAGACTCAAGAGACTGTGCTAAAGGCAAGGGCTAACCTGGGACAAAAGGAACTCACATGTTGTGCCTTATACAGGGCTTTAGGACCTAGTATGACCTTGGATGACATATACCCCACAGGTTCCAGGGCACACACTCACTTGGCTTCTCTCCCTGATTCAGCCAACGGTGACATGGAATAGTGACATGAAAAAGGACACTTTCCCAGCCTGCCCACCTGGGGTTAGCGGAAGATGGGAAGCATGGAAATTACCTGAGAGGCTGTCGACAATTTCATTGCCCCTGCTGGCCAGGTCCAGGGAAGGTGGGGCAAAGGCCCTGGGACTCTGCCGTAGTCGCACGAAGGTCACTTTGGCAATGGGAGGCAAGGACTTCAGGCGCGGGTAGTAGAATGAGTTTGCCGGGTGACTGGGTGATGAGGATGTTATCTGGATGATGGAAGAGGAGAGCTGGCAGCGAGGTCAGGGAAGCCCGCTTTCCAGTGTGTGTTTGACCTCCTGAGTCAGTACCCAGCATCAAGCAGGACAGTGCCAGCAAAGACTCCCAACTTGGGTCTCATCTGAGTGGCTCTCAAGCCCAGCATAGCTGGAGGATGCCCACAGGACCCCTCCCCAAGACTGAGGAAGACTGGCCACTCCTTCTGTCTCCCAGAGGCAATGCTGCAGACATTTGTCTCTAGAGCTCCTCTTATATACATATGCCTCCTCGCTGGAAAGGAAGAACTTGCCCCATATTCTTTCTCTTCTCTCTACAGTACTTCCAGATCCCAGGCAGAACAGCATTCCACTCTTAACTGGCAGGCACCAGAGACAGGATTACTCTCTAAGGAGAGGCCAAAGCCTGGGGTACCCAGAGGTCCACCTGGGGCAGGCCAGAGTCCTTGCCCTGTCCTCACAAATCCTCACAACCAGGCCAGCCACCTTCTTTGTCCCACAGAGTCCAGAGCTGCCTGCGTGCAGTGGGGGGGGGGGGGGGGGGGGGGGGTGATTATGCAGCCTATGCAGTAGGGGAAGGGCTGTGAACTACTCACCTCAGTCACTGTGTCCTGTGGGATGGTGGCAAAGTTGGGGGAGGAGAAGGTGAAGCCGCTGTCTGTCCCTGCATCATGAGGGTAAAGATCGAGGACCACCTGTTCCTTCCAGCGGCCTCCCTCACACAGGTCCAGACTGTCAATGCCCACAAACCAGTCAGGGCTAGGGACAATGCGCACCACGAACGACACCTGGATGGGACCAGAAGCCTCAGCAGCTGCAGCCTCAGGACGTACCCTCACCTCGGCTAGCCGTGACTTACCAGCGAGTGTCTAGGGTGCACCTCCAGCTCTGCAGAAGTCTGCCCGGTCCCGCTGGGGACAGCAGGAGCTGAGAATACCCCGTGAACACTCTGGAGTTTCTCTCCCGCGGCTTCGATCTCTTTCATCAGTGCCCAGGCCTCACCGCGCTCAGCGAAGTCCCTCAGCCCGTTGCTGACATACTCGTTCTTTCTCCACATGCTGTAGTCAGAGCTGTGAGCTGCCCCTGTGCAAAGGCCTGCCTGCATGAGTAGCCAGCTGGGATGGGTAGCAGTGGGGGCTATGGACTTCAATCTCATGTGGCTGCCCCCAGTGCATACCATGTCCCCCACCCCCACCCCCAATATCAGCTCCCTGGCTGAATGGCCAGGAGCCGCACCCACTCCTAACACAGAGAGACAGTAATATCCTTTATACTTATATTGTTAGGACACACCCAGCTGGGTGACTGGTGTCCCACCAGCCTTCCTGTGACCACTGTGCCCTCCACCAGCCATTATTAGTACAGTGGGTATTTAGCAATGTCTTTTGTGTTGGAAGTTTCTTAGTTGAGAATGACCCGTGCTGTGTGCTGTGAAACCAGCAGGTACTACCCTGTAACCTCCCGGATGGGACAGAGGAGGAAAGATGCCCTTACCCAGCAGGGAGGACCACTGTGCAGGGGGCCGGAACAGAGGATACTGCTTGGGGAATGCCGTCTGGCTCCACTTGCCAGTGAAAGTGATGCTGTACCTAGCCAGGGGCCGGGCGGTACAGATGGATTCTCCCCCCAGCGGCTGGCCTGTGGTGGAGCCTAGCATGGCCAGGAGGAAGGCCCAAAGAGCTCTGTCCAGGGAAAAACTCGCGTTTTCCATCACCTACAGTAGAGGGAGAGAAATGTTGGCACCTTTAGTCCCAGGAAGAGAAAAGAATGAACTCCCAGATTGGTGAGAGCCTGCAAACACATTCCTGGGTCCCCAAAATGTTCCTTCGAGACTTTCCCAGATTCCATCCAGGGAAGAGAAGGGCACCAGGTCATGGGGTATGTGGCTAGTTTCACCTGCCTGTCTACAAGAATCTCAGTGGTAACTTGCAGACTTACAGTCCCCAGAATCACAGCCCAAAGCACAGAAGGAACCTCAGCAGACTCACAGGTCTCTCTGCGGAGTGCAGCATGCAAGAGCCGAACACCTCCTGACTGCCCCACACTTCATGTACTGGCTGTGCACATGACTAGATCAGCAAAGCTCAGGTCATGGCCAGCCCCCAGGGTAATCTCTGCAGTGTTCCAAACTCCTGAACCAGGAGTGCCAGACCCTCTTTCAATGTGAACACCACACTCACCTGGTAGGAGCAGCCAGGGCAGGCTGCTGGGCTGGCCGCTGTAGGACGGGTCCCAAAGCCCCACGATCCTATGTATGCCCAAGGTTAGTGCCTCTGGCCGACAGAGAGGTCCCAGCTCCTCCTGTCTTCCGCCTCAGTGCCCGGCCCCAGAAAGTGGCAGAGGGCACTTGAGACAAGGAAGCAAGAAGCTTTTCTGCTTGAGTGCTGCAGAGCTGTTCTCAACCTTCCCAGAGTTCTGACTGCAGTGACCTGCTCCCGGCTGAGCTCACTCTCCGCCCCCTCCGGCTCGCTGCTGCCCTGCCGCACCCCTTTCTTTGTCTTTGCCTCTCTCTCCCCCTTCTCTCTCCGCCCCCCTCCCTCCTCTAACAAGCGTCTTCTGGGTGGTGGTTGCAAGGAGCTCTGTGTTCAAGGATAGGGGTCTGGGGCCAGAGACCACACTGGCGCCTGTCTGAACTTTGCCACAGATGTTACCAGAATGTGGCCCACACTTTCCACTTGACAAGTGTGTGTGTGTGTGTGTGTGTGTGTGTGTTGGGGGTGAGGTGCTGGGGAGCCCTAGGCCTACCAGCTCAGTTGTAGTAGGTGTTGGGGCTCTGGGTTTCAGGGAGCCAGTCACTTCTTTCTCATCAGGGTCTGGGCTACACAGCAGTAAAGGCCCACACTGCCAGCCAAAGGAACTCTGAACGGCTCAGGTTGTCAAGGCTCCTCTTTGGTGTGCTTCCTCCTGGCCTCCAGGCCACTGTCCCTGCTTTGGACTGGGTAGTAGATTCTGGAGTTTACTGTAGCTCCGTGTCAGGAAAAGACTTTCAAAACTACTGTGGAGCCTAGGAACTAAGCAGAAAGGAGAGTGGAGACATCTTACTCAGCCTCTGCCGGGTCCCACACACACACCAAAATATCCAGAGAACTGATCCAAAACACATTCTGGGTTTTGGAACAAGTTAATGTCTCACTGTCAGACAGACAGTGAGGGAGAATAAATAGAATCCACGAGGCTAGAATGCAAACAGAACAGATGACTTCACCCTCATTTCAAACAAATAACGCCGCCACAGAGCGCTAACTGTGAACACAGCTCTTAGGCCCCAGGCCTAGAGGCCAAAGACAAACCACTCCGGCACTGCTCAAGCTGTCGGTGGTTGGCACTGGTTACCAGGCTTGAAAGTCACCAAGTCACCTAAGACTTCTGTCTGTGTGGGTTCTAGCTCTCCACGCTTATCAAGTCACAGCAAGTGTAAAGAAAACATAACTCACTTAAAACAGCAAAGCTATTCTGTGTTAACAGAAATTGCACAATGCCTTAAGCTGAGCACATACATTTCACAAATTGATTAGAAATGTGGCATGGCTCGCCAGCAGTACAAATTTCCTGAGAGAAGATGGCTAGACCACTGTATCTACCACAGCTCAATGGATGAGAATGCCACGTGAAACCATGAAGACAACCCAGCCTGAGTGGACATTAGGACAAGGACTTTCTTCCCCTTTTCAGATAAAGGTGCCCTAAGGCAGCTTGGAAAATCCCACAGTCTCTTGACAGAGGACAGGCAGAGATGAACTTGACGTTATGGACCCTGAAGGATCTTTACCACTCCACACAAACACTGACCTTTGATTCAGAGGCCTCCTTCCCCTTAACCCGCCTTGTGTTCTGTAACTAGCTATGGACCATGCTTGTTACAGGATCCAGGTCTCTCACTTCCGACGAGAGTTCCAGGACAGAGAGGGCCAGGATGTCACAGGGTTCCTGGAGGGGAACTGTGGGGGCCAGGACATCACAGGGTTCCTGGAGGGGGGCTGTGGGGGCCAGGACGTCACAGGGTTCCTGGAGGGGACTGTGGGGGCCAGGACATCACAGTATCACTGGAGGGGGACTTCAGAGGCCAGTGCTGCTTGTGTTTTTTAAGCAGGTAGATGGAGCATGCACATGAGGATAAACACACCCCATTCCCCTGTGTGCGGATTCCTTAGGAGCAGCTACAGGGCTGTCCCTAGAGCTAGCCAGGCCAGTTCCACCAACAGGAGCTTAGGCTGGAAAGGACACCTGCCCAGCCAGGAGTCACTGTGGGCAACTTGAGTCCGGCTCCTGCCCCAAGCCCAGCTGGAGGCCCTAAGGCTCACTCCATTCCATAGGACAAGACCGTAGTCAACAACCCAGCCCAGGGCAGCAAGAGGCTCTTTTCCCAGCCTCCAGTCCACGAAGTCGGTGTGACCTGGGGATCTACTGGTTTGTGCAATGAGAATAGGTCAAAGCTAATCACCTCCAAGCAGAGTTGCAGCTGCCAGGCCAGGGCTGCCCCAGGAGGGCTGGGCAGGAGGACAGCCAGGCAAGAACTCCCTTTAGTGGTGGCAGTGTCCCCTCGGGGAGGGAAAATGCCTCAGAAGTTTCGTGGACATGATGGGACATGGGAAGGGTTCTGCCACGGCAGAACAACGGCTCTTTCAGAGCCTACCTCCACCCCTCCCTAGGTGTGGCACAGGCCCCTAGGCCTGACCTGGGCAGAGACATGCTCCCGAGCCACATCTGCTGACTCAAGCTTGGGATCCCCACCCATGGGATGGCTGTCTCCTGCAGTGCACACAGGCTTCAGGCATGTCTGGCTGCCAGGTGCCCCGGCTGTGAATTCTTCACCCTCAGATACCACACATGCCAGTGCCCCCAAACTCACTTGTCTGCGCACCGGCTCCAGCCAGGGCCATGATCATGATCTGTACTCTGTATACAGATGCTTTCTAGAAGCTGCCTCCATCCTTGGGCACCAATGGGGCCACCAGACTGGCTCTCGTGAGCTCCCCTTCTCTTTCCTGCTAGGCACTGAGCAGTCCCAGCACTGGGTCCTTGCTTGAAGTCTCTCTACCTAAAGAGAGCTCCCCCAATCTGGCTTCATGTCCTTCGGGTCTCAGGGAAAGCCCTGCAGCCAGCCCAGCCCAGAGGAGAATCTGTTCACTCACACTAGCCTTTTAGACCACTTGATGGCTTTACTTTCCATCTCCTGCGGAGGGGGACATCCACCCCAGCCTTGTAAGCAGCCTGAGTTTTGCCGCAGGATGTTAAGTGCTCACAGAGGCAGTAGCAGGCCGAAGGTAGACTCTGGACTAGGCTTCTGGGCACAACTTCTAGAGCTATGCAGGCCGCTGGGCTGCACAGTTAGCTGCTGGCCCAACCAGCTCAGGGACTTGTCCCACGGGGCAATGCTGCCCAACTGCCTCCCCCCACGCTTCCTTCTCCCCTTTCCTATCTCCCAGGCCACTATTCTAGGTTGGATTTCAAATAGCACCTCTGACTCAGGGCCTGAACTATATCCAGTAGCCAAGTCCTGCATTCAGCCTTGTGGCCTTTGCTTTCTTGGAAAACACCTAAGAAGAAAGTGGGAACGAGAAACCCTAACACCCATAGCACCCATCCCTATCTGCTCGCCTCAGTCTCTGAGTGAATGCAAGCGGGGCCACGTCCAGTTGCTTCCTGTATATGAGTGTGAGCACTGCAGCTGTATAACCCAGGAAGGAGCATTGAACACATGCCCTCCCAAATCAACAGAGCAACTCTTCCCCTCCTGGTGACCCGAGTTCCATCCCTAGACTCATGTAAAAGGAAAAGGAAAAAAACATTCCAGAAAATTCTCTTTGTGAGATCCCCATGGTAGAAAATAAAATAAACGTTGGTCTGGCCATCTCTAGTAGCATTTGCCACAGTGTCTCTTCATATCTAACATAAGATGCCAGGACCTCAGCATTTTAAAAAGCGGGGGTTGGGGGGAGAGTAAGAGTGCCTGAGAATTCTCTCCATCAAAGCAACAAGAAAACTGACAGAAATGTCTGGACAGAGCCAACACTTGGTATGTAAACTGATGACGTGACTGTTCCGTGGTATGGTTAAGTGGGAGGCTTTTGTTGTAGACACAAGAGAGAGGAGAGAGAACAGCCAGAGGCATCTGGAAGAGTTCAGAGCAGAGAGAGAAAGAAGTAGACTGAACATGGCCAGCCGAATGGACATGGCCAGGGCTATCTGTGAGAGAAGGGAGAATAACAGGGGATAAAGAATAGGAAAAATATAGTGAGAGAAGCAGAAGGGGAGGGGGGGGAGAGGGAGGAGAGGGGGAGTTGGGGGTACTGAAGCCCATGAGCTAGATGGAGTTTAGGGTGGGGGAGGAGGGGAGGAGGACAGAATGCTAGCCTGGGCTTTGAAATGGTTAACAGGTACTTGTGACACTGAGGGAGCTGAGAGGCCAGCATGGGCTTTGATGTGCTGATAGGTGCCACAGGTAGCCAAATGTTCCTTCTGCCAGAGGTAAGGGAAATGACTCTTTTGGTAGAGGAGAACCAGATTTACAAACTCCTGAGGAATGCTGCCTTTAATCTAGCTCCAGAAATCCTCCTATAGTCCAGGTTGAACTCATTTCTAGATATTTGGACTGCCTTTTGGAGTTTGGGGAATTGCATTTCCTTTGGACCTGTCACTGAGGAGGCCAAGGCAGGTGGATCTCTGTGAGTGGAAGCTCAGCCTGGTCTACATAGCAAGCTCCAGGCTGGCCAGGACTGCATGGTGAGATTCTGTTTCATAAAATTAAAAAAAAAAAAAGGAAGAAATGTCTGGGCATGGTTTTTGGTACTCTGGAAACTAACCAAAGGCTTGCAATAGTAAATGTGAAGTTATTTTGCCAAGAAAACAGTAAATGTTTAATTGCCTCAGACCCAAACTTTCTCTCCATTAATAGTGAAACTATAGTCTCGAAGCCTCTGCGTTGGATAACATGGGACAAGGAACTGGAGCCTTCTCAAAACCTCATTTCCAGAAAGTTTTCTCTATCTCCCCTCTCTGGTAGCTCCCTGGAAGATCCCTCTTGGAAAGCTGTCTTTATTTGACTTGATTCTGAACCTTTCCCCAGAGGCTAGCGTTGAAAACAACTTCAGGTAATGAGGAAGGCAGTTGCCCAAGGGCTGGTTCAAAGTGGAGGCCAAAAAACCTAGAATGAAAAGCTCAGAGACAGGAGGTACACAGGAAACTTAGAGAACTTCCAACATATCCCTGAGAACCTAGAAGGCCACACATTCCAAGGAACCAGGAAAGTCCAGTGCTCAGGAAAGGTCTGATGAGGTCACTGAGCGCTCTCCTCTGACTGACCTTGAGACTCTTCACAAGCAGGAAGCGAGGATTAGCACCCTTATTAAGTGCCTGGCTAAGTGTTCCAAGCAAGTCCCAATACACATAGAAAGTCCCACAACTGGGAGATTAACTGATTCCAGACATCTTCAGTCCAGTAATTAACTGACCACCACGTTAGCCAAGGAAAGACTTTACCGCCATGCATGGCAAAGAACAGAAATATTTCAAACTCAAGTCAGAGAATCACCAAAGAAACCTCAACAAACAGAAACCCCTGAAGAGGGGAAGGATCTAATTTCCAGAGTTGTCAAATTATGCTCTCCAAACTGTTCAGGTTCCAACACAAATGTACAAAACATGCAAAAACAGAAGGAAGCCCAGGCCATACACAAGGAGTAAGAAAGCAGCTACAAAAGCTTCCTGAGGAAGCCCAGGCCTTGGGTGCCCTAGATAAAGACTTCAACAGTTGTTAGTATGCTCAAAGATCTAAGAACAGGCATGGTGGCTCACACCTCCAGTCCCAGCACTTGGGAGGCAAGAGCAGGATTGCCACAGATTCCAAGCTGGGCTTTTCTACTTAACAAGCTACAGGTCCACCTGGACTATGTAGTAAGGACCTGCCACAAACTGCCTCCATCCCACAGAGGAAACCATGTCCGATAAAGTGTGAAAGGGATGCTTCACCAAGGAATGATGTCAGCAAATAGTAGAAATTACAAAACCACGGAAATCTTGAAGTTGCAAAGTATGAAAACTGAATCAAAAAGTTCACTACAGGAACTCAGCAGGAGATCTGAGGAGATGGAATAAAAAGTCCATAAAAGGAGTTGAGATTATCCAGTCTGGGAAAGAAAACAGGGTAATGAAAACCAAACAAACACTAGAGACTTTCGGGGACCATCAAATACAAACAACTGCATAATTGAAGTCCCAGGGGGAGAAGAGGAGATGCAGAGTGTCGATACAAAAGTTACAGTTCTCATCTAAAAGGGAAGAACAGATAGTTTATTCTGGAGCCATTCTGAGTGACCATGGCCCAGGAACACAGATCTAGGTTACCCCAAATTCCACGTTCCAGTGTGGAAGTAGTATCATGGAGTTTTTACAATTTTACAGAACAAAGAAAGTCATAAATCAAGGCAGCTTTAAAAGACATTGGTGGGTGCACCAGAGGGATGGGTCCACTGAGATGGGGGAGCTATCTTACAGGCCCAAGATGGCATCCGATGACGTCCTTAGTTCTCCGATTGGTGGGAGCTAGTGTTGTGCTAAGAAAAACCTCAAGAGGTTTTCATTTATTATTACAAGATGTTAATTCTAAGTTAATAGCTTCTAAGGGGTTTTTATTTATTATCAGGAAGTGTTAGTTCAGATACAGAGTAGGGCAAGGAATGACTGTTCCAGAAGGTTAAAACTAGCCCAAGATAAAGTAATTATCCTCTGAGCCTACACAATTCCAGCCTCTCCACAGCACTGAATTTCCATTTAGCCCATCAGTCTCTAAAGACACAGGCTCTTTCCAGGAGCCTTTTCCTTCACAGTCAGACAGTTTCTTTTCAGGAATTTTTGTTCACGAGGGAAAAAATTATGTGAAAAAAATAACAGCTGACATTTTCCAAAACGGATGAAAAATGTAATCTATATATCTAAGAAGCTCAGCCAATCCTAGAACCTGCAAAAAGACCCTCCCAGAGACACAGTTAAACACTCAAAAGCTAAAGAATCCTGAATCTGCAAGAGAAAAGTAACCCATCACATGCAAGAGTTACTCCGTTAGATTTACTACCCCACCCTCACCAGAAACCATGTAAGCCAGCAGGCAGCGGGACGGTGAAATGAACACCAACAAAAGCCAAGAACTCTTCATCTGAAAAGACTGTCGCTCCACAATAACCCAGACCAGGATTTATCATTAGGAAAGCTGCCCCCACAGAAATACTCAAGGGAATCCTTCAGATTGAAATGGAAGGGACAGTAACTCAAAGCCATGTGAAGAAAGAAATAGCCCCCCAAACAGTAGTGAGCCAGGAGGCCCTGGGGGCAAGAGGTTCAGATGGTGAGCAGGAAGCTGCTTCCAACTTGGAAAAATGCTGGAGAGTCTGGGTGGCGTAACTCCGTTGGAACTGTGAAGTCTATTGAAGGTATACAACTTCCAGAAGGCTCAAAAGTGAAATGCAGTTGCTTTCCACATTAGCAGCTGCTCGTCTCCCCCCACACACACACACACACATCCTGCAGGTATGAGTGTATTCCTGGTAAGTGGCCATGAAGGACTGTCTTCCAGATTGTCTGTAACCTGTACTCAAATGTCTCACCAAGGCTGTGATCACAGAAGTTCACAGAGACGGATGGTCATTGTTGTGTCTCTAATTGCTGCAAGCCCCTGTGATGAGCTGAATGTAAAATTCCTTCCATAGGCTCTTGTGTTTGGACACTTGGGTGGTGCTGTTTAGGGAGGTTGTGGAACACTTAGGGTTTGGGGCTTCACTGCAGAGGTGGGTTACTACGGGAACGTCTTGAAGGTTATGGTCCAGGGTTCTCCTGTCAGTTGTAAGATGCCTCCACCACAAGCTTCTACCATCACGGGGCATCTCTGCCATGCATTCCCCACCATGGGGAACCGCTAGGCTCTGTGTGTCCTTGTCTGTGACAGGCCTTTTAGTCACAGCAGCGGAAAGTAGCTACCACACCCCGCCATTCCAGCTGGTAACTACCAAGAACTTTAAAGGACTGAGGCTTTCTTCTCCCCAGCCCCATTCATCATCCTCTTTTGGGATCCCAGACATCAAAGATTAAATTATTAGTGGGGAATTGTACATGTGGGGAAAGTTAAAAAGTGATACCATGCACACCAGGAAAGGTGCAGGCCTGAAAAGACCTGAGCAGACAAGTTTGCATGTCGAGCTGGTCCTTGGCCCAGAAATGACCTAGGACAAAGGAACAAGAGCAAACCAATAACACAAATGGCAAACCTTGGGGAGAAGCTGATCATCCCAGTGTCATGGCACTATCAGACACAAATTCCCAATTTTAACCAAAAAAAAAAAATCACAGTGCCCACAAAGAAACAGGAAAGTATTGTACATTTCAGGGGGAAAGTAAGTAGAAACTGTCAATAAAAAGGACCTGAAGATAAACTGGCTATACAAAAACTCTGCAACTGTCCTGAGATGGTCAGAGAACTAAGGTGAGATATAGAGAAAGTCAGACACATGATGGAAAAATGAAATGGAAATGCACCCCATGTGCAGCAGTTCACTAAATATATGTGAGAAAAGAATACAGATGAAAAAGATTAAAGCTTAACCTAGGGGTGGACAATCATCACCCCAGAGTATATGATACAAAACATTCTGGGGGTAGAGAGATTCATTGCCTAGCCTGGGGTCTTTGCACAAGCCATATGCCCATAGAAAGGTACAATCCACAGTGCTGTCCCGGATCCTATCAGAACTGGGTTTCCAGCTGCTGTGACAGGCATAGCCAGCCAAAGCAGAGTCACTGGGCCTGAGCCAATCTGGGCAACTCAAGCCAGCCTTTCCAAGACCATCAGGGTAGGAAAATGCACAATAGACCCTCAGCAGCTGCAGTACCCAGGGATGAGGAGGCTGAACCGCACATGTGAAATGTCTGTGGATTATGGAGGGACAGAAGTGTCCCCAACCCATGCCACCATACCCAATGTTGCTCTTTTGACAAAAGAATTGATAGAAGTTATGAGATCTTCTCATGTTGTATTGGTTGTTATTAACATCCCCTTTTAAATATCCCCTTAAGCTACTCAAGACCAAATTGGCACTTATTTGGAATGGATAGCCCTTTAGAGATCCTGCCTCCCTTATAAAATGATTTATTACATCATGTTAATCCTTGACTATCTTACAGATTGGTAAGAACATCTGGAAGAATAGTAAATAGTAACGAAGAAGTTTAAACAAAAGCATCTTGCATAAACAGAAAAGGACAATCCTAAGAGTCATACGGTTGTTCGGTAAAAGTTTCAGTAGCAGATATCAGTTACCCCCCTATGAACTGTTGGTCAGGGGTGCCCCAGAAGCCCCACAAACCATAAGGGCTATTGCTGTTGACATTGGTGTCCACCAGAACTAGATGATAAGATCCTAGTGCTGAAGACCCCACGTAATTTTATTGCAGGACACAGAGGAATAAATCTGAGACTAAACAGGAAGCTCCCTGCTCACCAGCTAACTTTCATAGTGCCGGACAGTGCTGTGAAGGCGACTGGAGAGAGTCCTCTCCACTATCCTCATCAGCTGTGAACCTTGTGAAATATGATACCAACACGTCCAGCGTATGTGCCCACTGGTACAACAGCGGCACTACTGTTGTGACTACAACCAACCGCTTTCCCATTGGATTTAAGGTCAGCTCCACATGGGGGAACTCACAACGTATACTGTAAGCCAGGGCAAAGGCCTGTAGCTGGCAAGTCCATAGGCCTCAGGAGGAAGCAGTTGTTATTGTTTTGTTGAATAGACGTGATGTGCCTGGCAAACTGCCTTATAAACATTTGTGCTTATCCCAAAGGTTATTGATGCTGTCAGCTGCAATTACTTATGAAAGGAAGCTTCCTTTTTGTAATAGGTGGCATACCACAGAGATGCATAACCATGGGTAAAGATAACAGGTGACTGTCGCTGTCTAGTGCTAAGCCATTAATAGACATCTACACTACCCATGCTCAGGGAACATCATGGGAGAGGTGGCATAGAGAAAGATCTGGAGGGAGGGGTGGAGTGGAATGTAGCAATTTTCCCTCAATTGAAGCATTCCCTTGTTTAGAGAGAAGAAAAGCTCATAAAACTTCAAAAATAAACAGAACTCACTAGTCTCAGGAAGTTCCTGAAACAAGATCCATAAGGCTCCTCCCTAAGGTTAAATAAGCAGCAACAATGGCTGGAAAAAAGAAACTCCCCAACCTGTTCAGCCACCTGAAGTCATGCAGGAAGCTCTGTAGAGTTAAAGTGTTTATGAAGATAAATGTTATATTACATATACTTTACCACAATAAAAAGGTGGGGGAAATTGTAACATAATACAATAATAAAGACCTTGTATTTTATTTTGTATTTGTAACTCTTTATTTCTATCTTATTTAAAAGTCATACATAAAGTAATAGTTAGGATTATGTACCAATGGATGATATATAACAATCTCATTTTTACACTCATTTTACACTGATACCCTGAGGGGTTGTAGGATCAGAGCTGTATATAAGTAAAGTGTTTACATACTCCTGAAAGTTGTTATGAATTAAGATATTAAAATATTAATTGTGGGGGCTAGAGAGATGACTCAGAGGTTGAGAGCACTGGATGCTCTTCCAGAGGACTCAGGTTTGATTCCCAGAACCCAGAAGGTGGCTTTCAACCACATATAACTCCAGTTCCAGTAGACTGAATGCCTTCTTACGGCCTCCTTGAGCACCAGACACACCAGTAATGCACAGACATACATGCAGGTAAAACACCCACACACACATAAAATTAAGACATTTAAAAGATATTAACTGTAACCCATAGGGCCACCACTAAGAAAATAAAAAATACAGTAAGAAGAAAAACCAGCAACTTTAAAATTAGTTGGTAGGTACTTGTCTAATAGGAAAGGACAAAAGAACACAAGAAACATAAAAACAAATAGCAAATGACACACCTAAATCTTACCTTATTGAATTAAAGTATCAGTTAAACACAACGGAATAATAAACCACTTATCATACGTCCCTGTAGTACCATACTTGGGATGCTGAGACCAGAGTGTAAGCCCCCCAAGGTGCAAGTGGCCAGGCCTTACCCCCAGACTACTCTAATGTCCTTAACATCTTCCAGCCCTTCTAGATGTAGGTGGCCAGGCTCTACCCTACACAAAAAAAAAAAAAAAAAAAAAAAGCTCAGACCACAAAATCCCACCAATCCCTGAGTTTACCCTAAGATCAAGCCACAGAATCCCACCAACCCCTGAGCATGTCCCAAGATCAGGCCAAAAAAATCTCACCAATCTGAGGCCTGGATTGTTCATCCTGGAAAGTTCACACACACACACACACACACACACACACACACACACACACACACACCAAGAAACCCTATATAAAGCCTACCTCCTGCTCAGTTATTTGCTGCTTCTCTCCCAGACAGAGGCATCAACCCTCTTGTGTCTTTCCTAATAAATCTCTTGTGTGAGGTGTGTTGTGCAGTGTGACTCTGTGGTATTCTTTGGCTCCTGGCTGCCAGGATACCTTTCTCCTCAGAGCTATAACACTTACACAGGGGATCATTGGAATTAAGAATTCAAGACCAGAGCTATATTAATTAGTTAAAAGACGGTGAATAAGCGGAGTGTGGTGCCATATGCCTGTAATCCTAGCATTTGGGAGATGGAGGCATTTGGGAGGATCAGGCGTTTAAGGCCAGCCTCAGCTGTACAGCAAATTCAAAGTCAGCCTTGCCTACAGGACACCTTGTCTCAAAAAACAAAGAAGAGTCAACAGGAATGGAGGCAGTGCAATGAGGAAAAGGAAGGGTGGAGGAGAGGTCAACCAAAACTAAAGATGCATGAAGAGACTTCGGAAACCCAGTTAGTTTGTAAGGTAACTGAAACATTTTACAAATTTTGAACAGAAGTACCCCCACATCAATGAACAATGCTGCTTCCGGAAGACGCAGGCTCTGAAATGACAGTCTTAGTGCCAAGCATGGATTACCTCCCTATGAGTTATTGGTCAGACAGGCCCTAGAGGCACCCAAAACAGTAGAAGTCATTAACATTCCTCCGGGTTGCCCACCACAACTAGATGGGAAAACTCTATTGCTGAAGACAACACATACTTCAATTGCAAGACACAGAGAAATGAATCTTCTTTTTCCCAATGTAATATTTATATTAATTATTTGGGAATTTCACACCATGAACCCAATACTTGCACCCCCCCCCCCAAAAAAAAAAGAAAAATATACCAGGTCCAATTTGTTTTGCCCATATACTCATTGGCCCATGGTCAAGCTCCCAGTGACCAGCCCCTTAAAGAAAACTGAGTCCTTCCCCACCCACAACCACCCCCACCAGAAGCCATCAACTGTGAAGAGCTGCACTTCATCATCTTTATCACAGTTTTTAAGGACTCTCTTCAATAGCTTCCTGTCTGGATTGTTTCTTTTATTTTGGGGGGAGGGGTGGTCACAGAAACCTTCAATGTCTCTCATTCTCAGTAATGAGTCTGTAGTGGTCAACACCACTGCAAAAGGAGCTTCCCCGCCCATAGCAGGCGGCAGCAGCATGGACCACAAACATCCACACAGCCTCCGGCGGCAGCACAGACCACGGACATCAACCCGGCCTCTGGCGACAACAGAGACCATGGACATCAATTTGGCCTGCAGTAACAGCATGGACCACAGATACCAACATGAATTCAGGGCTGGCAGCAAAAACCGTGGCAGTCTTCCAGGAGGCTTAATCCAGAGAATTAACTGTTCTTCATTTCGGATATCTTGTTGTTGCTCAGAGTCAGTGTGAACATGTGGTTGGACAGCATGTTCAGGGGCTGTACCTGTGAGAGCTCCAGGCTGCTGTACACCACCTTGCCCTTGGTACCAGCCACCCTACCCCCAGGCATGTTTGCAGCCTGTGGGCAGCGATGCCACCCCATGCTCTCCTTGCCGCAGGGCAAGCAGTTCAAGAAGCAGCAGCAGTGGCAGCTCCCTGCTGCAGGCTGGTCCTGCGGGTTGAGCAGCAGCACCAACCTAGTTGGCAGCAAGCAGGAGGAGGGGGGCTGGTGATGGCCCCAGGCTCCCAGCAGCCTGAGGACTGGCCCTACTCAGCAATAACATACCCCTTTGTCCACCATGGCTGCGCTCCCATACCAGCCGCTGCATCCACCACGTCTCTCCACCACGCACGCTACTCCATTCTGCCAACTTTCCCATCTTTCTATTGCACATTCATTTATTAAAGTGGTGTTGCAATCTGTTGTGTGTCACACAGTATATTATTTTGCCCAAACTGCTTTACATGCAAATAATTATTGCAAAGAGTCATTGATCTGGTTCAAGGTTTCTGAAGCACCATGAGTACTGAAATAGATCTTGGATAACATGTTGTTGCCCAGAGTTAGGGTGATTGTGGGGCTGGGCAGTGCACCAGCCACTCCACGGGATCCCCGGGCGTGACCATTGTGCTTACAACCCCCAGACAGCACCTCAGCCCTGCACTCTCCTCTTCTCAGCGGGGTGAGCAGCTGATGGCAGCTCCATGCCCACTGCAGGCTGGGCTTTCTCCGGCTGAGTGGCAGCACCAGCCTAGCGGGTGGCTGAGAAACCAGTCTTTAACTGACCAGGGAACTCTCTCCAATGGCTAGTTTTATTGCTTTCCAGCAATATGAAGGTTGCTGAGGAAGAAAAGATAACAATGGTCCTGCCTACCGCTAGACCCTCCATGCTCTGAGCTCCACCTACAAGGTAAGATGTACCCACATCTAGATGTTTATGGGGGTTCTCAACTGTTTTGATTGGATTTGAGGCCTGCCCCACAGGAGGGAATTTGTGCCTGGTACTATAAACATGTTCAAAATCCATGGCTAGGGAAGTCATAGGTCCTAGGGAAAAGTTTATTGACAACTGTTTTTTCTAAATAGTCATGTTGTTAAACTGTCGTATAAATATTTATGTGTAGTTGGAATTTTCTTTGGGCTGCCAACCAGCTCCCAAATAAAGACACACAGACTTATTACTAATTATGAATGCTCAGCCTTAGTGTAGGCTTGTCCAACTAGCTCTTTTAACTGAATTTAAACTGTTTCTATTCATCTATGTTTTGCCTCAGGGATTTTTAACTTTCTTTCATTTTGCAGGTCCTACTTTCCTGCTTCTTCCATGTCTATCTGTCTGGCCCGGGTGTCTCTTTTTCTTTCTCCCCCTAGAGCCTAAATTCCTCCTCCTATTTACTCTCTCTCTGCCAGGAAGTCCCACCTATACCTCCTCCCTCACTATTGGCCATTCAGCTTTTTAGTAGACCAATCATATGCCTTAGGCAGGTAAGGTAAAATGGCAACACATCTTTACATAATTACAAAATTTACAAAAATTTACAAAAGTGCAATGCATCTTTGCATAGTTAAGCAAATACTCTGCAACATTTATGCTTATACTTACATATAGATATAAATGTTAAGTATATATATATATATAGAGAGAGAGAGATTTATGTTAAATCTATATATGGATTTGTGCTTGTGAAGAGACACCATAACCAAGGCAACTCTTACAAAAGAAAGCATTTAATTGGGGGCTTGCTTACAGTTTCAAAGGGTGAGTCCACTATGGTGGGGAGCATGGCAGCAGGCAGGCAGGAATGGTGCTGGAGAAGTAGCTAAGAGCTACATCCTGATCTGCCAGCAGCAGGCAGAGAGAGACTGGGCCTGGTGCGGGCTTTTGAAGACTCAAAGCCTGCCCCCAGTGACACACTTCCTAATCCTTCTAATCCCTCTCAAATAGTTCCACTCCCTGATGACTACACTTCAAATGTATGAGCCTATAGAGACCATTCTTATTCAAACCACCACAGTGCTGCTTCCAGCTCTGGTCAGAGAAACTTTTTATTGCAGAGGGCAGTGGTTATGACTGTTCAAAGTGCTCAGAATACATGGCTGTGAGTGCTCAGCTGTAGATGGGACATCTGTATCACCCTCTTTCTCCAGTCCCCATGCACAGTTTAGGCAGAAAAAGAGGCAGAGAGAAAGTTAGAGCCAGAGGATGGGGGGAGTGCTGTGAAATGGCCGGACATGGCACGGCTGTTACACATCATCAACTCACAGCTGCTTGGTGACCCGCAGAAGATCAAGCCAGTTAAAATCTACAGCAGAGTAGGGAAGGCCTCTCTGAGAGGCCCTGCTTCTAGCTGAGGTGCTATTGGCCTCTGGCCTCTGGAAGAGAGAGAGTCACTTTTCTCTAGGAGTGTGGCTACTGGTAGGTAGTAGATAACCCCATGCCCATGTTCATATGGGTAGCACTAATTGGACTCAGTGGGTTAAATAATTAAATTGATTGATTATATAGGAAGGACCAGCACAGGTGACTGCCCTTATTTCCAAGCGCAGATGGAACATTCTCGCTAAGCTTCCACCTAAAGAAGCTAGAAGAGGAAAAGAGATGCAAAGCAACAAGGGAGACAGGAAGTATCGAAGTAGAATTTGTGACAATAGAGAGACACTCAAGAAAAACCAATAAACAACGTTGCATCTTTAAAAAAAAATCAAGAAATTGAAGAGCTAGACCAAGTGCAGGGGGAATGAGAAGACTCAAACTAGTCAAGAGTGACATAGGAGACATTATCTATGGCCTCCCAGAAATAAAGATGTATGAGGAACCCCTATGAATAGCTACGTGCCACCTAAGCAGACAAGTAAAAGAATACATTCCAAGAAAGACACAACTGTCAAAACTGGCTGGAGGAAACAGAAAATCTGAACAGGCTTAATCAGAAATAAAGGAATGGCCTAACAACAAAACAAAACTTCCCATGAAGAAAAGCCAGGAGTCAAAAGGCTTCATGGGGACTTAATCAGACATTGGAAGGAGAATTAACTTTTCAAGTCTTCTAGAAATAAGAGAAGGAACAATTTCTAGCATACTCCTTAAGTCAATGCTATCCTGATACCCAAACTGGACAGAGTCCTCATAAGGAAGGGAAACAACAGGTCAATGTCCCTTATGGCTATAGAAACAAAAGTGTTCATCAAAGTGACCTCAACTCAAACATGTAATATCAAAAAAGATTATGCACAATGAATGTAAGACTGGTTTAATACATGTCAATCAATGCACTATATCATATTAACAAAGGATAAAAACTACATGATCTTATCAGTAAAAGCACAAAGCATTTTACAAAACTTAATACATTTCATGATTTAAAAAAAGTTAGGAACAGAACAGAATTTCCTTAATCTCAGAAATGGCTTCTGTGGGAAAAATTCACTTCAACATACCTAATAGTGAAAGACCGAAAACTTTCTCACTAAGATTAGGAGCAAGACATAGATTCTACTGTCATTATTAGCCAGAGAAATTAGGTAAGAAAATGAAATTGAAAGCAAACAGATTGACAAAGAATTGGAAGAATTAGTAATATTAAAATGGCAATGCTCCCCACAGTGATCTGGATTCAATACTATTCCTGAGAAAATTTCAACTTCTTGCTAGGCATGGTTGGTGATGCCTCCCTGTAATCTCAGTGTTCATGAGGCTGAAGCCAAAGGATCACAAGTTCAAAGTTAGCCTGAGCTACATATAAGACCCTATTCGGGGGAGGTGTTTGTTTGCAGAAAGTGTAAAAACTGGTGTTAAAATTTGCAGTCCTTCCAGCGAGGCATGTAAGAGAAACTCCAAGTGTCAGGAGAGCCAAAATAATTCTACTCATAATTGCGGCAAGACCTCTGTAAACACTGTTCCATAGCCTTGAGAAAAGGTGAGGGCAACCTGAGCTTCCAGAATCTACCCCACACTGTCCCCAACACCAGCTTCCTGTCTCCTTCATGTTGATTATGCTGAGGATGCTGCCTGTGGCTTTTATTGTTGTTTTGTTTTGTTTTTTAGACACAGGGCTTCTCTGTGTAACAGTCCTGGCTGTCCTGGAACTCGCTCTGTAGACTAGGCTGTGCTGGGATTAACAGTGTGTGAGTGTGAGAGTTCCTGGTGAGCCTGAGGGTCATGACCACATTAGCCTCTGGATGTCCTTCATGCTCCTATCCATCTGAAGCACTAGACTGCCTGCCTGCCTGCTCCCCACCCACCCACCCCCTGCTGCCTCTCCCAACCTTCTGACTGATAGGAAGTTCTTTGTAGATTGTAGATATGAGTCTTTGGCAGATATATGTAGAGAAGACATCATCTTGAGTCAACTCGTCAAACTTGCATATGCCTTCTGTTGAACATGAAGTTTGATTTTCATATGGACCAATCTGTCCACTTTCCCCTAAGAGCACCTTCCTGACCAATCACTATGTGATGAAATGAGACTATTTTCTGTACCGTCAGAGTCAGCTGTGAGCTTTTCTCAGTCTTGCTTACCCTCCGGGCCCTGGACCTCATTCTCACAGCTCTCCACCCTGGCCAAACTGGTAGTGGAAACACCCCCACTACCCAGCTTACATTCAGGAGCTAGCAGGCTGTCTGTGGCTCCTCTTCCCAGAGAAGAGCCATTCTTGAGAGCCCCGGGGACACATGAGGAAAACAGTGAGCTGGACAGTTCAGACCCCAGGGCAGGAGCAGCACCCAGATCTGAACAGGCAGATCTCCTGCCTCAGGCTGCTGTTGAAATGTTTCCTTCCAGCACTTCTCTGGTCTCTGGAGATCAGCGGACCAGGTTCTGAGGAACTGCTGGAATGTGTGGCCTTTAAAGGCAGAATATGTGCTGAATGACCACTGCGGCCTGGGTCATTGGTGACCACTGCGGCCTGGGTCATCAGTGACCACTGCGGCCTGGGTCATCAGTGACCACTGCAGCCTGGGTCATCAGTGACCACTGCGGCCTGGGTCATCGGTGACCACTGCGGTCTGGGTCACCAGTGAACTACACTGTCATGCTCCAGGCCACCGTTCTGTCTCCGCTGTTGGCAACACCAAAGGAGAGGCTTCCTAGTTAGGTGTTTGGAGAAGGTCATGGCAGAGGAAGCCCTGGGCCATCTAGAAGACATGGACATGAGTGAGAAATAAACCTTTGTTATTTATTAGCCTCTGATATTTGGAGGCTCCATGTTGCCTCTTAGAACCCAGCCCAGCCCAGGCAGCAGGTGACCAGAGTAACTGGGCCAGACGTGTCTCATGTTGTCTTCCAGCTGGTACCTCACTCTTGTTCACGTTAATATCGGGGGCGGGGAGGGGGGGCAGTTTGGTATCTCCATCGTTGGAGTCACACAACATGGTAGTGTCACTAGATACTCTGTCACTGGCCAGCATCTTCCTCGACCGGGATCTAACATCTCACAAGAGCCCTGTGAGAGTCTTCCTCCCACCTTATGACGAGGAAATCAGGGCAAAGATGCTGAGTATCCGATCCAGGACACACTGCTGACCTCTAGAGTGCTGGATGGCTCCTGCCTGTTAGATACAGTCTCCATGCTGACCCACTCCCTTCCAGAAACATCCACGGAAGTTTCAAGAGCAACCAGCACAGAGACGAGCATTTTCCTTGTGGCCTAAGGCAGCCAAGCACTTTAACAGCACAGACTCCATCTGAGCTCGGAGTCAGACCCACAGGAGCTATTTGTAGTTTTTGCTGGCTGACCAGGATTGGTCATAGATCTTGAGAAGGAGACTTGGAATTTGCAGCAGAGCTTCAGTGTGCCCAGTAACTCCAGTTGTGATTCCCTGAGATGTGGATGGTCCTTACTGTATCTGAACCTGAGTAGCGGTGTAAGGTGCAGGCAGAGGCAAGGCTCCCTGGGACAGAGATCTGCCTGTGATGCACTCTCCTTGCTTCTCAGTCTCTTCAGTGCGGAGGACAAGGATAACTCAAGAGCCCACAAGAAGGCTCTGCTCCCCAGGCCACAGAACATTCTCTTGCTGTACCCAACACACGCCAGGGCCACACACTTCACCAGTTCTACCAGCAGGTAATACCACCAGGGTGTGGGAGGCTGGCTGAGGCCACAGCCAAGGCCAGAACCTTGGAGCAAGAGAATTGCCAGCCCAAAAAGTCAGCCCTGTGTCCAGGTATCACGATGGCCAATATGAGGCAGGCACATTGGGGTCTACCTCTAGGGGAACCTGCCCCCCAAGCCCCAGGGAAATAAGCACAGCCACTCAGTAGGGGAGAGTAGAACTAGCTATTCTGTCCTTGTGCCCTGGCAAGGACCTCAAAATGCAGGGTTGGGGCATACAGAGAACCACAACCTGCCCCCCCCCAACTCCTAGCTCCTCTGGCTTGGCTCTGTTCACCCCCCCTCCCTGGCCCAGAGAAACCCAGAGGCCTAGGGAAGGGCACTCCCTCCCTAAGGACCCACTTCCCAGCCTGGAAAGTCTGAGCTGCTGCATCTGGCCTCCCACCTCCGCCTGCCTCCCACCACCCTGGCTCCAGACTCACTGGTGTCCTACTTTCCACCCTGCGCAGTGGAAATATGGGTCAGCATTTGCTCACCAGGCCTGGGGCCAGAGCCAGTGGAAGGAAAAACACCAGGCCCAGCTGCCTGGCTAAGCCCCAGCCCTACAGCAGCCTCCTGCCCACATTCTGGGTCGGGAGTCAGGGCTGTGGGGAGGATGCCCCAGCTCCAGCTTAGCTGGCAGAGAGAGCTCTGAATGTAGTACAGCCCAAGCCCATCCTATGGGCCATCTCCCATCTCCAAGGCTCTCAGTCTCACATTCATCTTCTGGCTGCTTACTCCTGAGACAGCCCCAGGAACGGAGCAGATGATGTCCATATCTTCTCTGTCCATATCTTTCTCTCCCTAGAGGCAACTGGACCAGCTGCTGGCCCCTTGCAGGCTCCTGACAGCACAGCCCAGGATGATCGGCCTTTCTCTTACCCCCAAGATATTGGAAAGGCCCGTGTCTGCTCTCCAGCTCCCTGCTCTGGGGCCTTCACTACTTCCCAGTGCCCTCAGCCCCTCAGGGCTGCCCATGGGTGCCTCATACCCAGGCTCCAGGCTAAGTTCCACTTCCTTAATGGAAAGGAGCTGTATCCTGGTCCCAGAGCAGCTCTTAAATAGTGCCAGAGACAGCACCTTCTGCAGGGCCCTCATTTGTCCTGAATGGGAAGATGGACAGAGCTGTCTAGACAGATGCCTGAGGCATAGGGGACAAAGCCTTGACCTGGGTCAAACCCAGGGTGTTCCCTGCAGCTGCTAAGCCTGTGCTCTGTGCAGCATCTGGCTCCCCTTCCTTCTAGGAATTCTCAAAGAGATGTTTTTCACTTTATTTTCTTGAGACAGGGGCTCGCTGCGTAGCTTTCCATGGGCTGGGACTTTCTATGTAGACCAGGCTGGCCTGGAACTCACTGAGATCCACCTGCCTCTGCCTCTCAGGTGTTGGGATTAAAGGTGTGCACCACCACAGCTGGAAAAAGGTGTTTTTAAAGGTGTCAACAATAATTTTTTACTACTAATGATTCAAAGAGAGGGCTGCCCGCCAACCCAATCCCACCTGCAAGAGAATTGTGAAGTGGTAGCCATACCAACGCTGCCTCCTCTGCATCCTGTGTCAGCACAGCCTGGTTGAGGCTGGAGAGACAACTCCATCTACCTGGTGGTCTCACAGGGCAGATGCAGAAGTGAAGTCCCCTTTTCCCCTATTCTGGCTGACATTCCAGCCCTGGCCCTAAGGAATCATGGTCACTGGGAGCTCCTCCTGCCCGTTTTTTTGTTTGTTTGTTTGTTTGTTTGTTTTTGTTTGTTTGCTTGCTTGCTTGTTTTGTTTTGTTTTTTTCTTTCTTTCTGTGAACCATTAAGCACACCCATCAGGGTACTCTGTGCATATTGGGAAAGGGGCAGGGTTTTTTTTCTAAGCCCTTCCTGGGTACACTTTCTCAAAGGTCAGAGAGATGAGAAGATTTCAGCTTCTTCACATACAGCTGTGTGTCCCCAAGAAGGTGACTTTGCCTCTCTGAGCCTCAGCTTTCCCTATCTGGGAACACCTGGCACTATATATTTCTAGAGCTCCACCAGGATTTTCCAACTCTTCCATTATATAGGGAAGACAGCCATTGCGAAAATGCACAAGAGGGTGTATGGCCATGTGCCCACTGAAAAACCCTAGGAATCCATGGAAGCATAAGGGATGGGGGAGTAAGCCTGGGGAGGCTGGGTCATTACTAAGAATGACTATACTTCCCCTCCCAGGCCTTCCAGAGTACGGGGAAATGCTCTCACTTGCCAACAGAGTGAGCTGTGACCTCAGAAGCTCTGACAAGGTCTGGAGTTCCTTGGACAGTGGCATGTCATCTAGGGATCAGGCATCCCACACCAGCCCAGAAATGTCACCAGGAAGCACGAGGGAGAATCTCTAGCACGTGTCATCCGTATGCCCAATCCAGCAAAAACAAAGAGCGGCCAACCCAGTGGCCACAAGCCAGAGAGCAGAGCAGGAACCTAAGAAGAGCCACCAGTGAGCATGTGCTGACGGGAGTCGCTGTGACACAATGTTCGAGGCCATCGGGGACTGGGATGCCAAGGGCGGGGTCTCGGTGGAAACAGAATGACAGACAGGTGTATAGCACAGTAGGGCACATGCGGTCACAGAGGAAAGAAGTCCACATTTGCCGTGTCAGTGAACAGAATGTGGTTTGATTTAAATGATCTTATAATCCAGCAAAATTTAAAATAACCAAAAATGTCTCCAACTTTAACCACTCAGAAATGAAGGAACACACTCCTAGTGACCATTTATTTAAAGCAAAAACTCCAATTTGCTTCTAGAAAGCCATTGAAATGGACAGCCAGAGCCCCAGCACTGGGTGGAAATGGATAGAAAGGATCCTATATCCATCTTAAAAAGAATCAATTGGCCAGGTTGTGGTGGTGCAGGCCTTTAATCCCAAAATTTAGGAGGCAAAGACAAGGTGGATCTCTGTGAGTTCAAGGTCAGCCTGATCTACAGATTGAGTTCCAGGACAGTCAGGGCTACACAGAGAAACCCTGTTTCGAAAAAAAAAAAAAAAACCAAACAAACAAACAAAAAAGAAAGAAAGAAAAATGAAAGAAAAGAAATGGAGCTGAATGTGGTACACCTTTATTCCCAGCACCTGAGAGGTAGAGGCAGGTGGATCTCTATGAGTTCAAAGCCAACCTGACCTACATAGTGAGTTCCAGAACAGTCATGGTAACAACAGTTACATGGTGAGACTTGTCTTAAAAAACAAAACAAAACAAACAAACAAAAAAGATAAATAGGTTGGAAACAATAAATACATCATGAAAATGAGAGGATGATGAGGGTAAAAAGAAAGCAATGGAGTAGCAAACAGGAGGCAAAGTACTTGCTTCTTCCGGAAATCAACTGTCTTTGTCAGAAAGCCCAGTGCAGGATGACCACCACTATCCAGAACTTGCTAAAGGTTGACATTTAGATCCACATACAATCAGGGACAAGACGGGAGTCATGAAGAGGGAAGACTCCAGAAGGGGTCACGATGTCAGAGCTGGCAACCCGAAAGCTTTCAGGAAGCCTGCAGCACACAGGTGATCCTCGGTGGATTCAAATGGCCAGAGTTCCTGAATCAGGAAGACACAACGAAGTGAATATGAGCAACTGGAAAGGCGTTTAGAAATGATCAGTCCAGGAAGCACTGGACAAGCAGATGCTCACACTGGAGAAGCAGATGCTCACACTAGTCAGGTCTGACTCTGAGCTGGAAGTCAGCCTGGCATCATTCCAGCCCGTCCAAAGCATGAAAAGATGGAAAATCTGCAGCTCAACTCATGACTCCAATGTCACTTAATACAGAAACTCTTCATGGAGAAAAAGAGAAAACCAGATAGGCATCAGTTCTAAATGAAGACGCAAAAACAACCAAACCGAAAACAGTAACATCTGCAGCATCTTGCATAAGACCGTGTAGACCAGGACAGGCTCTGCCACCAGCTCAAATCACTTCACTAAATATAAGCTCAGAAACCTCAGAGACAAATCCATATTCCCCAAAATAAGTTTGACCAACTAGCCATTATGAACAATAAAATTAACAACAACAACAAAAACCCTAGGGGTTCCTGTCATGGTTTATGTAGGAACTGTCCCTCCCAGGTGCACATGTTAAGTGGTGGACCTGCAGCTGGTGGTGCTATTGTGAGATGTGGTACAGACTTTTTTTTAAGATGGAGGAAGTGGGTCACCGGGGACGTGCCTTGTCCTGGACCCTTCCTGTACCTCCCCTCTTTCCTGGATGCTGTGTCAGATGGGAAGCTCTATCGCGCCTCAGCATAGGCCCACAGCGAGGGAACCAGACAAACTTGGGCTTAAATCCCTCCACTGTAAGCCAAAACAAACCTGTACTCCTTTTCAGCTTTCTTTTGGGTGTGTATCCCATGAAAAAAAACTCTGACACAGCTGTGTACCCTTCAGTGGCCAAGACAGTAGTGTCTACCGCTGTTGCTGCTGTCCAGCACTTTCTTAGAAATCCTAGCAAGTGCAGGGGACTAAGAAAACAAATGACATAAACATTGAAGAGCATACAGAATGATTTTGGTGATGACATGATTATAAATCTAGAAACCCAAATTTTATTAAAAAATTAAAACTCAAAAGGCCCCTCCAATGGCTCAGAAGTTAAAAATACTTGCTACCAAGCCTGAAGACCTGAGTTTAATCCTTGGGATCCACATGATGGGAGAGGATAATGCCTCATCCCATAAATTAAAATATAATAAAAGGTTTTAATTAAAGAATCAATCAGCACACCTTTAGTCCCAGCAATTGGGGGTCAGAGGCCGGCAGATCTCTGAGTTCAAGTCTAGCCTGGTCTACATAGTGAGTTTCAGGCCAGTCAGAGGTATATCATATGACCCTACCTCAAGAAAAAAAAATTAAAATTAATATGAAAATTTAATACAAGATAAATCTTTTTAAAATATATTTTTATCTAGCAATAAACACTGTCCTGGTTTGTTCGCTGTTGTGATAAATGCCAAAAGCAACTTGGGGAGGAAAGGGTTCATTTTATCATAGAGTTCAGTCCATCATGAAGGGTCAGAGTGGGGACAGGAGCTGGAGCAGAACCGTGGAAGAACGCTGCCTCCAGGCTTGCTCTCCACGGCTCATCAGCCGGCTTTTGTACACAACCCAGGACTACTTGCCCATCCACACCAAGAAGAAAATGCCACACAAACCTGGCTACAGGTCAACCTGATGGAGGCATGTCCTCAGTTGAAATTCCCTCCCAGGTCACCCTGGATTGTGACAAGCACCAAGCAAAAAAAAAAAAACCTGCAGCAGCAAGGCTCCATTGACAGCACAGATGCTGTCAAGGGCAGCAGAGATAGGACCCTGCTACAAACAGCTCAAACAGGCCAGGCCCATAAGGCAAGACTGACTTCTCCCTATCAGGGCTGCTCTGTTCTACAGGTGCTCAGCTTCCTTTCTCCAGACCTCTGGGTGTGGTTCTCAGGAAGGATTAGCAAGGTTGTAAAAATGCCCATGAGCAGCCCTTGGTGGTGGGGGTGGGGGTGCGCTGCAGAGAGGGAGGCAACCAGACCATGCTGTCTAAAGCAAGGTCACAGAAGTAGCCCTGATCTCTGCGTTTGCCTTGTGGTCAGATCATCATCGCCTGACTGCTGGGGACAGAAACATGGCCCCATGTGTGAGGAAGCCACTATTTCAGGAGAGTTAGCAGCCGTCTTCTCCAGACAAGAAAACACGTGAAATACTTTAACAAGAATGATGGAGATCTGGCATGAGGATAGCCATAAATCAGTGCGAGTCACACCGACAGGTAAACAAAAGGAGATCCAGCATGCTCTTGGGAGGACAGGAGTCCCTCCTGGAGAAGGAACAGTGGCTTCTAGTCAGCGCAGCAGCTGGGATGCCATGGAGGAATGATTGACAACTGAGCAAGAAGACCACGTATCTGTTCCTTTTTCCCTGTTTGCTCTCCTCACAGTGGCCCGCAAACATGTAGGACTGCCGTCCAGTGTCACTAGTAACTATGTTCACGAAGTGCCAGGTAGCAGGGCTGGAGGTATGGCTCAGGGGCTAAGAACAGTTGATGTTCTTCCAGAGGGCCTCAGTTCAGTTCCGAGCACCCCACACTTGGACAGCTCACAACTTCCTACAACTCCAGCTCCAGGGGATCTGACCATCTGTTTTGGCATGTGCACCAGCCAGCACACACACATAAACAAAAGAGAAAATAATTTTTTCTTCAAAAGAATTTGTGCTGGGGAGATTGTTCAGGGGTTAAGATCACTTGCTGCTCTTGTAAAAGACTGGGGTTTGAATCCCAGAACCCATGCTGGATGGCTCACAACGGCCTGTAACTCCAGCTCCAAGGTATCTGACACCCTTGTCTGGCTTCCGTGGGAATTCACACTCACATGCACATACCCACACACTGACCACACACACACATGCCTAAGTTTAAAATTGAAGACAAAGTGCCAAGTAAGCACCAGGTGTTGGCTCCCGTTGATGAGTTTCTTGCAGGAGCCCAGGCCGTTTAGGAACCTGGAAAGCACTGGGGTCCACGCTCTCCTACCCACACTCAGACCGCCCAGCACTCAACAAAGCTCAGAATCTCAACAGCTTAGGAACAGCAAACATGGAGTTAAAGACAGTGGAAAAAACTGCTGTGAGGGAAGGCAGTGACAGACAGGTGGTACGGGTGGTGCCAACAGAAAGGCAGAAGCAGAGAGTCTATCAGATGCCCTGCAGTATGGCTACAGCAAGCAAGACAGTAGAGAGAACCCGTCGGGCTTTGTGAAAGGCTGCTATTATGGAGGGGCCGTCAGGCGGTTTTAATGTCTCAGTGCAATGGAACAGTTACGGTTAGAACTCACTGTGGTTAGCAACAGCCCAGCCTTGGGGCAGCCACAATTTTGTCCTGAGGAAAAATGGCTCAGAAAGCTCATCATCCTACACCAGCATCCACAAAATGGTGCTTGGTTGTCACAAATAAATACTTCTGAGGAATCGAGCAAGTAAAAGGCCCTCAGTGGATTTCCTGGGGTTTGTCTGAGGCCTGGATCTCAGGAAAGGTGCTGGGAGAGCTGATGGCTGAGTGGAGGAGGCCCTACCATGGAGGACAGGGTGGGTGGCACCTACTAGAAAGCCAACTCAGAGCTAGCAGCCTGGGCTGCCAGTCCTGGACGACCCCAAGGGCCCCCAGAGTTCTGGCGTGGGCAGGGCTTGGCTCCTCAGCCCGATGATGCTTCCAGCTCTGAGCTTCTCTCCTTTTCGTGACCTTATCAGCCTTCTGGGATGTGTAAACCATGAGCTAACTGTGTGGGAATGCACTTTCCGCTGGCTGCCCCTTCAGTCTGCTGGTCCCCATCAGCACAGTGCTGACCTCCATCTCTGTCCACTCCCAGTTTTCCACTGAGAACCCCAGGGCTACAGTGCTAGAGGCCAGGTGTGACCAGCCGCTAGTCAGCTTTCCCTGAATGGGGTACAACAGGGTACCTCTGCTCAGAAGGGCCATAGTCCCCACTTCATGTCTGCTTTTGTGGTGAGGTATCCCTCAGATCCCTAAGGTAGGGTGGAGTCTTGCCTAAGTGCCTGTAGCTCAGCTAGAGATGTCTTCTTACTTAAGCTGGGACCACAGGGTCACTGTCCTCCAGCAGTGTGTCTGGATTGGGCCTGGGTCCCTGGGATGCTGGGCTCTGCTCTGTTGCCCGTAATGGGGATTAAGCATTTCCTGCCAAGAGTTATCCCTTCCAAGACCGTGGAAGACCCTCAGTTTGAGCTCACCCTTGAACTGGGTGGCCTGGACCCTGGGGTTCAAGAAGGGCTGTACCTGCCTCTCTTGTGTGGCTTCCACAGTGACACCAAATTGGGGGGGACAACACGTGGCCTTTTTCTAAAGCCAGCTGTGCAGCATAAACGCCACCCCTTCACAGTGAGCAACTCAACAGCATGTCGACACTTGCAGCCACCTCAAAGAGAGCCCTCTTTTCACCCCCGGAAGAGACTCCATACCCGAGCGGTTGCTTCTGCTGTGGTGTGGAAGTGTGTCTCAGTCTGAGCTGCCATGCATGGTGGCTATTTCCTAAGGATGGGCCATCCCATCTTGCAGCTATGATCACCTGCACTGGGATCACGAGATCCAGCCTGCTACCATTCCCTTGTGAGAGGAGGACCTGCCGGCTAGTTTTAGGTCACCTCCATACAACTCAGAGTCATTCGGGAAGAGGGAACGTCAATGGAGAAAACACCCCCACCAGACTGGCCCATGGGCGAGCCTGTGGTGCGTTTTGCTTATTGCTAATTGATGGCGGAGGATCCAGCTCACGGTGGATAGTGCCACCTCTGGGCCGATGGTCCTGGGAGCTCTAATAAAGCAGGCTGAGCAAGCTAGTAAGCAGCAAGTCTTCTGCTTCAGTTCCTGCCCCGAATTCCTGAGATATGGACATGTAAGTGAAATAAACCCTTTCCTTCCCAGGTCGCTTTTTAGCCATGATGTTTATCACAGCAATAGAAACTCCAATGAAGACAGAGGAGAAGCTTAATGGACCACAGGGCTACGAGACCTTCACAAAGCCCCTCCCCTCCCCGATTGCTAATTGCTACTGTATGGGGTAAATAATTGGCTGGGGCAGAACAGTAGTAGTGTGGCCACCTGCAAGTTACGCAGGCTCTTGTGTGTAACTCTTCATGAACTTGTTGACTCACTAAACTGGGTCTAGATGGAATCCTTTCTTTAGTCTGCCAAGCCCTCCCTTGGTGGAGTGAATAGATGTTTCCTTATGTCTTCCCGGGAGGCACGCTGCAACTGAATGACGGAGACTAGCTTATCCACAAGCGGTAAGTTGGTTCTCACAGTGCTAGAGGTGGGAGTCCCGAACCAAGGCATCCACAGGCCCCACCTCTTTCTCATGACAGTGGCCTGCTCCATGTGTCCTCACTTGGCAGGAGAACCAGCCTGACCAGTGCTAGGGATCCAGTTCATGCCTTACGTATGCTAGACCCTGCTCTACCACGGAGCCACCCTCCCAGCCCCATGGCCTTCCTAACTAACATGAACCCTTTCAGAAGGGAAGCCCTTACCTAATAACCTCCTACTTGCTTATTTCTCCATAGTAACAGTATAATGAGTTTACCAGATCATAGAGAAATCCTTCATTGCTCTCCTTGGCGTTGTTAGACCAATGCATTGGCTTAGAGTGAAGCTATGTTGCTGTGTGTCATGGAAGCAGTGTGTCACTCTATCATATAAGCAAGGTGCCTTTCTATTGCTGGGCCCCGTGGGCCACAGCAGCCTGTCAGGATTTCCCCTATAGCTCTGGCATGCTACATTTGTTCCCAGTCTATAGCTTCTGTTACTGTTGTCAACCGTACCTTTCCTCGTGGCCTCTCTTAATGGAAGTACTTGAATCTGAAAGGGGTTTCCAGATGTCAGCTCTGTGCACAGCTGCCTTGCTGAATTCACTGGTCCTCTCATAGCTTTCCTGGGGCCTCCCTGAAGTCCTAGTGGGTGTGTTGTGCCCAGGTGTGTGTGTGTGTGTGTGTGTGTGTGTGTGTGTGTGTGTGTGCTGAGCCTCTCTGGCTAATCACTGGCTGAGACAGGAGACCTCACCACCCAGCACTGGATTTCTCCCTTAATTCCACCCCAGCTGGGCTCTGGGGCCTATGGAGAGTGGACTGGCTATGGGTGAACAAAGTATCCCTGGCGGAGATCCCAGGGAAGAAGCATACTCCACACGCCCGAATGCAGAGTGTCTGGTTGGGTGAGGCTAAGCACAGCAATACTGTGTGGTGGTACTTCAGCTGGGCCTCTGAGGAGCTGTGCCCAGGCCATGCCTGGGAGGCTGGTTCTCATTTGACAAGTGGCAGCTGTTGTCCCAGAGCTGGGGCTTGTGGAAGGCATGGTGCCTGGTACTGGGATTACAGAGTGTGAACGGACAATGAAGATCCTAAGTCGGGAACCCAGCCCTGGTACCTATCATCCTGAGGCCTGATTAGAGCAACCCAGTGTCCTCACAGACTGTCTACGCAGTGCTGCTGGGACAGTGGCCTCAGCCAGGGTGAGGTAGCTGGGGGCTGGGGGTGGGGCACAAGCCATCTGGTGTTGGTTGGCCTATCTTTGCCAGCACCAGGCCTTTCTCGAATGACTGTCCTCATTCACCCCAATGCTCCACCCATAGGTGCCTGCCAGGGCCCCTTACTGTGCCCCACCCAGGAGCCCTCCATGGGCATCTCCCACAGCAAATCTACTTAGGCCCTTAGGGGCAGGGACAGCTGGAGACCCTAGCTTTGATGAGGTAGAAGGCTAAGGGCTTGGCAGCCATCAGAAAGCCACACTTGTCTCTTGAGCTCTCTTCCTGAAGGCCTCTGATTTCTGCCTCCCCACACCCTGCACCCTGGAGAGGAGCGGCTGGGGAGCTGAAGAGGGAGAGGGAGGGAGGGAGCTATGGGTCTGTGGCTTGAGGGAGAGCCAGGCCCAGCATGTGGTTTTCATTTTGGGTGTGACTGACTCCTCCAGCCTGGATTCCTCCCCCACACGGGGCTGGGGGCCGCCAGGGTGACCCTGCCTTGCTTGGGGCCAACACAGACTACAGGAAGATGTCCTGTGCATCCCTCCCAAGGGGTCCAGTGCGCAGTGACTGGACCTCGGCCACCTCTCAAGGCTGTCTCCAGGACCAGAAACGAGCCTAGTCAGGGCCAGTTGGGGATCACTCATCATGCCCAGGCCCCTCTTTCCTGAGCTGATCCCTAGGCCTACAGAACTAATGGAACTGGGGCCTGCTAGGTCTTGCGGCCTTGCACTACCCGCAGCTCTGTCTACAGCCAAAGTTGCCGGCCTGGTGAGTAAATAGGCACACAGAAAGCCCTTGACCCTGCCCTTCCTATTAGTCCATCACTCTTACCCACTGAAACAGCCGCAAACAGAGCACATTTGTGACCGTACAGATCAGTGTCCTCTCTGTGGGGACTATGTCCTGGGAAGAGAGTTCAGATAAGAAGGTATATAGATGAGGAATGAGGGAAAAGTGGTCCACTCAACCATCACCAAGCATCCCAATTCCTAGGAGAGTGAGGTGTGCCTCCTAGCACCACAGAGCCTACAGGGTCCCAGTCTGTGGTTTTGTGGCCGTTTGGGGGCCTGTGCACTCATCTTTCTGCCCAGAGCCCTGCAAGAGAAAAGGAGGAAGAGTCTGGGCTCCCTGAGGGTAAGCAAGCCCTGCCTGAGACCGCCAGGCCAGACAGCGAACAGTAGTTTGGAGTACAGACTCAAATCCCGGCTGGACTCTAGCACGGGAGTAGTCACGCTGACCAGGCTTCAGTCATCGGTGGACACGTAGGAGGCAGGTTGGGGAAAGAGTAAGGACACTAATGGGGGGACAGGGCTCAGCTGTCACAGGGCAAAGCCAGCTGAGGCTGGACCACCCCCAGGGTGTGGCTTTGGAGAGGAGCAGATGTAAAGCCATCCCATAGCTCCCGAGGAGGCCCAGCAGGGTCCTATACTGCATCCACCTTAGCCTAGCAGCCATCATTCACACATGTCCAGGAGCCAGGAGCTCCTCCTATGCCACTAACCAAGCTGGCTGAGCATAAGGATGGGTTTTTTCCCTAAGCAGCTTCCAGGAGTCTACATTTGCTAAAACATTCAGCACTTTTATTGGAAAGCTGGCTTCTGGCCCTGCACCTTAGCTTCCCTTGCCCTGACTCCCTCTCCTACAGTTACCAGGCCCCAGGGCTAGGGTTCAGGCCTGCTTTCCCGGGGGTAGCCTGAACCCTGGAGGGGTGCTCCTCCCCACCCCACACATTCACAGATCAGGGGGGAGGGGGCTGTACCAGCTGGCGCCTTGAAACCCCTCTGTGCCATACCAGGGTGTGCTGGACGGTTTATGTCCACTTGATACAAACTGAAGGCATCTGAGAGGAGGGGACCTCAATGAAGAACACGCCTCCATAAGATTCTGGTTTAAGCAAGCCTGCAGAGCATTTTCTTAATTAGTGATTGATGGGGGAGGGCCCAGCCCATGGTGGGTGGTGCCATCCCTGGGCTGGTGGTCCTGGGTTCTATTAAGAAAGCATGCTGACAAGCTATGGGGAGCAAACCAGTAAACAACACTCCTCTATGGTCTCTGCATCAATTAGGGTCTCCAGGTTCCTGCCATGTTTGAGTTCCTGTCCTGATTTTCCTCAATGATGAACTGTTACATGGAAGTGTAAGCCAAATAAACCCTTTCCTCTGCAAGTTACTTTTGGCATGGTGTTTCATCACAGCAACAGAAATCCTAACTCAGACAAGCTGAATCCAGGATAGTGTGATTGATATTGCTATGACAGACCTGACCACATTGTTAAGGGGGAGATTGTGGAAGGACTTTGGAACTCTGGGCTAGAAAAGCCACTGAGTGTTGAGAGTTCAGTGAACTCTTCTATAGGAGCCTGGAAGTTAAGACTGTGGAGAGCAGTGCAGATGATGGAGGCCTGGCTTGTGAAGTTTCAGAGGGAAGCAAAGACTACTGGGATGTTTGTGTGGAGCATCTGTGGTGTCTGGTCAGTTGGAGCTAAAAAAAAATCAGCTGTGATTAGCAAGAGTCAGAACCACTAAAGGAAAATCTTTGCTTTGCTGGGACAATGGATGCTGGTTAACTGGACCTAGATATTAGCTGTGACTGAGACCAACATCACTGAGGTGAAATCTTCTGGGAAGCGTTTCCTGAGAACACAGAGAAGCTGTGTTCTGGAGGCAGCCAAGGTTGTGCCTTATGCTGGCAGCCGAACTTGGTCAGGTGTAAGTCTCCCAGGTGATACGGGCGGTACTGGTTTTGAAGGCGTGAAGGGGTCAGCTGAGGCTTGGCACTGTGAGAGGCCATTGGAGAAGGTGCGGCCTCCGTAGCAGTTGAAGGAAGGCCCAGGACTGAAGGGGTGGTGGAGAGAAGCTTGGCACCAAGAAGAGCCCACGAGAAGCTGTTGGTGAACGTGCAGCCAGTTGCCGAAGACCCCAGATTTTAGAGACGCCAATACCATGGGACAACTGCCAAGCATAGCAGCAGCCGTGGAGTAAAGTCAGCCTGGACCCAGGGGACAACCTGAGTGTGTCAAAAAATGCAGAGCCAGAAAAATGACCCAGGCCCTCTGGGGGAGCCCAGATTGTGAGGGGATCCCAGACATTGGATAATTAGTTATCACACTGTTGGAATTTGGTTTTGCTTTGATCTGATTGTGACTGTGCCCTGGTTCTTTCTCTTGAAATAAAGTATTTAACTTATTTTTGACTTTTTAACCACAGCTTAGAGACTTTGAATTTTAAAAGAGACCTTGGCTTTTTTTTTTTTTTTTTAAGTTTAAAATTTTAAATTTTTTGAGTTTTTAAATTTGTGAGACTGTGTGACCTTTTCTGTAAGTTTATAAAATGTTTTATATTGTGGTGTCCATAATAATGTGATCTTTGGGATGAACAAGAAAGAAAAAATGTGGCTGAACAGTGATGTGTTTGTGTGTCGGGTTGACAAGAGGTCAGTTACACCGGATAGTTTTATGTCAACTTGACACAAGCTAAAGTCATCTGAGGGAAGGGAACCTCAACTGAGAAAATGCCTCCATGAGATCCAGCTGTAGCCTGTAGGACATTTCTTAATAAGCAATTGACAGGGAAGGGCCCAGCCCATTGTGGGGTAATGCCATCCCTGGGCTAGCGGTCCTGGTTTCTATTAGAAAGCAGGCTGAGCAAGCCATGAAGAACACACTAGGACACAGCACTCCTCCATGGCCTCTGCATCAGCTCCTGTCTCCAGGTTCCTGCCATGTTATCAGTTCCTGTCCTGACTTCCTTCAGTGATAGTGATGTGGAATTTTAAGCCAAATAAACCCTTTCCTCCCCAAGTTGCTTTGGTGATGGTGTTTCAGCATAGGAATAAAAACCTTAACTAGGACACAACAGTGTATACACAGTCAATCATGGCTTTGGTTGCTCTAGCTGACCCGCCTCCCCAAACTGGACTTAACCTTGACCAGCCCTAGCCCCAAAACTGAACTTCTGCGTACCCCTCACTTCTTTGCCTAGCTCCTGGCTCCACCCACTCCAGGCCAAGAGGGGATAGATCCCTGTGACCTTCCATCTGGTTCATATTTGCATGCCCCTTGCCCTGGCCATTTCCTTGGGGCCTGTGGGGATCATCTCTAGCCAGCTCTATTGCCAAGCAGCACCCAAAGGTCAGAGGCCCAGATCATACCAGACATTATCACAGGCCAAAGGTGGGTAGGCCAAGGGCAAGGGCAGGAATGCAGAAGTACTGGGTGCTGCCAAGGTCGTTGGACAGCAGTTTTGGGCTGCATCCTTGAGTAGTCTGAGATGTGCAGCCCCAGAAATGCATAGAGCATATGGGATGAGACGTTGGGGAGATCCCAAGGGATTTTTGGGATATATTGCCTGGGATATCTGGGAGTTCCCAGGACAGATGGGAGGTAGTAGATTGGCTGCATTGTCTGGTTCCCAGTGGGCAGGGGTCAGCAGGTCTTGCCAAGAACACAGCTTAACCCTGTAGGCTAGGAACAAGCAACCCTGGGAAGCTAGCCCATTTGCAGGGCCTCTTCCGGTTTTGTGTGATGTAGAGCACCGTAATAAAGGTGAGTGCTCACTCTAGAAGGCCTGGGCCACCATGTCCCCATTTGGAGACCCTGCTTTCCAGGGCCCCTTGGCTAAGCCTGAATCCAGTGTGCAAGGGCCAAGCCAGATCCAGGATGGATGTTGGGTGATGGGCAAGAGGTAGAGGGTAGGGGGCAAAGGAAGACCAGGAGGCGTGAAAACCTCTGGTCTTGTGGGGAGACACTCTTACTCAGTGTGAAGCTGGCCGAGAGCAGGTGGAAGAGAAGAGCTGGCCCTGGGCCCTCCTTGGATATTGTCCTCATTGCTGGGGCACTGTTCCCACCATGCTCAGAGATCACCTCAGCTCTACCCACTGCCATCAGGGGCCTCCTCCCTGTCTACCCCACAAAGCAGGGGAGGGGCTGTGGGGACAAACAGACAACAGAATACCTGCAGACAGAGGTCTGTGGTGGCAGGCCCAGTCTGGAGCCTTACTTTGATGGACTTCAATGGAAGTCATCTAAGTAAGGGTTCCTCAAGGATGCAGAGTTAAGCCTAGCAGTGAAGACAGCCCCTATTAGGACAGGCAGCTAGCATGGCGGCCACTCCACACAGCTTTCTGGGAGGGGCTGACATGTATGCTCTGCTCTGGGGTCCTGGGGACCAGAGTAACTCCCTGCCAGAGCATGCCGAAGTCAGAGAACGAGGAGCAGCCTGCATCCTGGGCACTGTCTTAGAGACAGATGTGTCTAGGGGGAGGCCCTGCCCACAATACCCTAAAGCACCGCAGGCTCTCTCAGCTTTGGGAGGAGACGTCGGGGCCAAACGCTAGGACCCGCCTGTACTCTTTCAACCCTGCTGGTCTGAAATCACTGCTCGTGGGAAACCTTTGCTTCTGGGCCCAATTAATCCAGACATTAACTGTCTCGGCCCCAAAGCCCCTTGCTCCTCAACAAATCAAGGAGCCTGTCCACCTGGTGGTGATCATTTTGGAGCCTCTTAGATGCTCTGTCTGCTACCCATGGGCCACCCTAGCTTTTCCTTATGACCCCCCCACCTCAGCAGACTTGGGGTCCCCAAGGGCAAATGGCCTGAGTTCTGACTAGGTAGCTCCTCTCAGGTGAAGAAGACACGTGGTTCTGATTAATGTAAGAGCCGAACACCCACTGCGAGTAAAGGGGGGGCATTCCTCATCCTGGAATGTCACACAGCAGCCAGGAACAGGTGAGCCATAAACAAGATTAGAAAATGATTTACAGGGGGGTGAGGGGGCTGGGAGGAGGAGGGAAGGGAAACTGCGGGCAAGATGTAAAATAAATAAATAAATAAATAAATAAATGTGGAAATAATGAAATAAATAAATAAATAAATAAATTTAAAAAAAAAAGATTTACAACTCCTGCCACAGATAAAGTTGTAATTTCCAAACTATGCAAAGAGCCCTTACAAAGAGAAGGCACTCCCTAAGTAAAAAATGAATAAGTGGGGAGGGGCGGCTGAGAAAGTAACAAGGGGGTGAACACAAAGGTCATTACAGCATGCATGAAAACGTCATATGAAGCCATTACTTTGTACAATGAATTTACACAGTAGAAATGGTTGAAGGGGTTGGGGAGATGGCTCAGTTGGTAAATCACTTGCTGTTCAAGAATAAAGAACTCACCAGGCGGCGGCGGCGCACGCCTTTAATCCCAGCACTTGGGAGGCAGAGCCAGGCGGATCTCTGTGAGTTCGAGGCCAGCCTGGTCTACAGCGCGAGATCCAGGACAGCCAGAGCTACACAGAGAAACCCTGTCTCGGAAAAGAAAAAGAACCAATATTCAGATACCCAGCTCTCACGTGGCAGGTGGGTGTGGTGTAATTCCAACACATGGAAGGCAGATACGGGGAATCCCTGGAGTACACTGGCTAGTTACACTGGCCAAATCAATGGGCCCTGGGTTCACTTGAGACCTTGCCTCAGTATACAATGTGAAGAGTGGTCAAGGAAGACACTCAGCATCAACCTCAGGTTTCCACACTCATGTGCACACATTTACATGCGTAACTATACACACATGTGCACCACACACATGCACACTCATACAAATGTGCCTACACCTGGGAACATACATATACATATATACAAGACACACACACACACACACACACACACACACACACACGGCAGCCAATATCAAGGTACACACTCCTAAATGATAGAAAAATACGGTAACCATGGGTTCCATATCTCCACATGCCTGGGTTGTGGAATTTGAAGATGTGCGTGCTGAGGGTTGTAGGGAACAGGAACTGAAGATGTAGCATGGGACTCTCTCCCCAGATTGCTCACAGCTGTGTCTTTGAACTCCACCCCTGAGAATCCAAACCACACATCCGCTCACCCATGACAGCCTGCTGACCAGCCATACGGCAGAGCTGAATGGAAGCTGTGAGTAATGGTGCTTCACTTCCGTGCACCGTGGGACCCCATTGAGACATCTAATGCTGACATTACAAGATAACTGGTTAAACAGAAGACACACTGCCTGTGGGAGGGGACAAGCCAGGATGTTTTTGTGTCTTTTGTTTATAAACTTTTCTGAGGAGACATAAACCAGGCCAGGCCTGGCAGGGCCTTCCATCCTTCTGTATTGCTTGGATATTGCTCAAGGTCATCTATGAACAGTCTATTAGAGATTTCTAAATCTTTCCAGGTTGTCTGGGATGGTTTTTGTCAACTCGACACAAACCTAGACGTATCTGAGAGGGGGGATCTTAATTGAGAAAATGCCTCCGTAAGATTGGTCTGAAGGGCATTTTGATTAA